>JAZHYW010012416.1:0-93493 GCA_037355805.1 Ixodes ricinus
TTCATCAGTTTTTCAACGCTAATGCTGCAGTGAGCAGACGCGTAAGTAGGCGTTCTTCGGTCTGGAAAGGTTAGTGACACGGCAAGATATAGTCGGAATTTGTTTTTTGTATTTTTGGGGCAGTTGTTCGCTAGTGATTGGCGGCGAATTGAAGTTTCGCTGATCGTCATAGTCGCGGACTTTATTACAATTCATATGTTTAATATTATCAATGTCATTTTACATTGATTTTCACATTCCGCTGGGGAATTTCATTTTAGACTATTTTAATTTTTATAACCCTTGCTAATTAAAAATGTTACCGGACCTTTGAACGCACGAAAAAAAAAAATTCAGGTATAAACTGTGCGAGCGTTGTTTTAGTCCAGTGCTTTTGCATAAGCAGGGTATGCTATCTACGCTGCACTGCAGCAATTCATTTTACCCATTCATGCATCCAAGTGAGCTACGGGTCTCGAATGTTGTTGAGATTAGCTGTGGTGGCTGTTTTTTTGTTGTTGTTCTTTTGGGAAAAAGTACACTATTCAATTTCTGAACAAAGATAACATGCTTGGATGTGTCGTTAAATTCCCAAGTTTTGTTGCCCACGGCGCATGGATCATTTTAAAAAAAATAATGAGATCGATTCCAAAAAAGGGCAGTGGATGGATGCTGTGATTGAGGGTTTCTCTCCTCATCTGGGCAAAGTACTGTTGGCACTGCAAAATACTGTCGCCTGCCATAGCGCAGGACCCAACATGAACTTTGGTAACGCAGCTTTTGCGGGCGCTGTAATGGCGGTAATAGCAGATGACGGAGCAGCAAATTCTCACCGTTCACGCCCGTCGGCAATGCGCTACTTCCAGAAAAGGTCCATTGGCACTCAGTGAAGATAATTTTGCAACGTTGAGGGACACAGTTGTTAGACTATGGCAGTTGTTAGAGCCAAAAATCAAAGTATCAAAAATATCTTAATTGTATTATATTATATGCTAGCGCCCGTGCATGTATAGCCCCCACCACCGCCGCAATCACAAAATATGCCATTTAACCATAATGATAACAGGTGTCACTTTTCCTTTTATATGCAAAATGACAATGCGATTATGACTTGATATATTGATGTAATATAAGTTCTTATAGTGCTACGCATTCGTTTTTAAGAAAAAAATCATCATTTCTGTTAGTTTAACTTGTTTTTGGGTTTTGTGAAAACAGCTTTTCTTAATTTGAGCAAATTTTGTGATATAATTTTAGACTAATTTTTATACATTTTAGAATTATGATTGATTCTGTTATTCTTTGCTCTAGTTAATCACCTAAATGTTTCAAAACCTAGCTAAAAAAATCTGCAAGTTCAATGCACAAATGACAATTATCTCAGTGAGAAAAGTTTTAATACAACACACAAATATCAAGCACTGATTTTTCAACAATGTTCTATGATAACTCTGGAGGCACCTAGAATATCAGTGCCCCCCTCCTTTAAAACCTTGTCTTTAAAGAAACATTGAGTTTCCAAAATATTTTGAAGCAACTTGAATCTGAACATGCATGCCACGAAATAGTTTCAATAATCATTTAGCTTAATAATTACATTGTAGGATCTCGAATTAGACACTGGTCTTGGGGTCCCAGCTCTGCTCCTGACCTAGGGAACGTCTGCTGGCATAAATACTAGACACCATTTTTGTTTTCAGAATAAAGAGGTATTCTGCGGGGTTTAACATATTTCCGTATAAGCGGAAATAATTTGTGTCGCCAGTGTTGGAAAATGAGTTGTTTCACCTATGGGATGGCTATGCTTGCGAAGTTGTCGAAGTCACAGTGGCCGCAAGGCTTCTCTTTAATCAACGATTTGCAGCCTCTGAAATATGGGTGTCATATTTTCTTCTGTCTCTAATATTGAGTGGATTTCGATGATATCACAACTGATTATATTTGGTATTCAAATCCATAAAAAACGGAGGTGGCCACAAAGAGAGAGCGAGCTGAATTAAACTGTTGTTCTAATGCCATGGTTTTCGGGGTGAAAGAAATAAATTACACAAGCATATTTTAGGCTAGAGTCATGTATTAAAATACATTCTTGTCAGTGTCTCTTTGTAAAGGAGTTGCATTAAATCACATTCTCTGCGATATTCTGCTCTTTTCCTCGTGCGATTTGCTCTGGCATCTGTGATTTCGAGGTAATCAATCTTCCAATAGTTTCACTTTAAAAAAATAACATCACTCAAAATTCTCTTTATTTTTACTGTATAGATCACCCACATTTGCTAGAGGAGTCACGCATATCTCTTAATAAAGTGTAACAAGAACTGCTCGAAATCAAAACTGACTGAAGAAGAATGTAGAGGAGTGAAAAATACTGTGTCATGACTGTGCATTTTAATTTAATATATTAGCAGTTTTAGCTTGCAGAAAATGGGTATCATTTTGTCCATTTCTGTTGCTGAGTGTAGGTTTTGATGACTCCATGACTCTGATTATCTTTGGTGGTCCTATCCATAACAAATGTATACGTGACCACGGAGAGATATGCATACAACTGGCCAGTTTCAGCGGCAGCTGCGGAAGAAAACAAATGGTCACAAATGCCCTGGGTACTCATATGTCATGTACAATCCAACATTGGCGAGCATAAACACTTGTCAGTGTCCTTGCATTTAATTGCCCGCATGAATACGTTTGCTTTAGACGTTTGTCTATACACTTGTTATGCATTCTGCTAGATTACCGCAGAAAGCGGTAGTGCCCGCAGACAGATTATTCCCAAATTTGCTCTTCTTATTTAATAAACGGTTGATATGATACTTAGATATAACTCGTTTGAGTCACATATATTTGCAGAGAAAAAATATTTTGAGATTTGCTTCAGTATCGTCGTTGATGTGGTTTGCGCATTTCTTTTTTCAGTAGCTTAATAGAGTGTTGTTCTCTCCTTCCCGCATCAGGCGCCATTTCCTTCGAAGTTTTCGTTTTTATTGCAATGTAGCAGACGGTGCAGGGTGTTGTTCATAAATCGCCGTTTGCCGTTTCGGCTGGTATTTTCAGCGTGAAAGAGGCAAGAGCGACTTGATGAGCCGAGGAATGGCGACGCCGATCTGCGTTTCAGTCAGACTGTTCCACTGTTGGTCATTCGCGCCGACGAAACTTCCAAGGAATGAATCGAGAAGGAAGAGGAAGGTAGCGATCTCTGCAGGATTGCCCGCTCGCGCATGCAACGCTATCTGGTCTGCGCTGTTGAGACGCCGCAAATGCGAGTACACTCTGCGATGTCTTTGTTGCATTCTTCCAAATTTCGATCAGATAAACTGTGATATTATCTGAATTCATGAAAGTTCGACTCGATTTCTTCTTAAAGTCTGAAAATGCGTGCGAATAAAGAAATTCCACTTTCAGAGTATTTCGCCGCTTAAAATCGTAGCTAAGCTCATTTCTGTTGCGCACCATCGTATCACATTAGAGAGCAGCAAAGAAGGCAAAAAGATAATCATCGAGTCATGGTTAATTTACGGAATTTACCTTCGGTACCGCACGTTTTCAATGCCAAGACAAGATGTGTTGCAAATTAATAAATCGTTATCTCGCTTCTGCATATTTTACCACGCTATGGCATCGCAAGTCAGAAAAACTGTCAGAAACTATCACAAAACTATTGCGAGAGGCACCTGGTCATATATGGCGCTTCTAAACATGCATTTTGTGATAAACACTTTTGAGTGCTTGTTTCATTTTATGGTTTGCAGGCATTTGAAATGTCTTTACATTGTGCAAAATTTTTTAGCAAATTAGTTACATGTGAAATATACTCTGAACGCTATTACGTTTATAAGTAGTTTTCATCGCCAGAGGGTTGATGCGACATTCAATAGGTTCTACAGACTACGCTTAATTGAATTTTAACCTTTCACATGCCATGACAGCTGAAGTGTCGGCAGCGCCAAAAATGCTGATCGTCTCGTCACCCAGCGGTTTTGAAGGTTTCGATTGACGTGATTTAACGGGGCGCCGTCCGAAGTGGTTTACAGTGCAGATCATAGATGGCAGTACTTGAATTAGTAGTTCCGCGCCGCTGGGTAGGGGTGAGAATATTCCTCTGGTAACAGTCATTTAAAATATGCTAGCCAACAAAGAGCTGAGTTTCATCACAGGGCGAAGAGCGACGCTGAAGAAGGCTAGGATGACGAAGCTTGAGTTTGCTCGAAAGCGAGCGCATGACGCTGTCGCTGAACTTGCCTTCAAGTGAACGAAGACCCACGACAACAATGAGGCCTGCGGCGGCGGCGACTATTGTCTTCGGCCCAAATAAGGCGGCCGAAGACTTTGGTATTTTAGCTGAAACATCAAGAGGACCGCCTCTGTATCTACTGCTCTTTCATACTACCCAGATGTAAGATTACAGAGATATAGAAAGGCTTTGCACGGTAAAATGGGTTGCACACAGAAATATACCGATTCCTAGTATTACGCATCTGTCTGCAATACTAAAAATTCCCCAAAAGGGCATTTAAAGAGATGTTGAGCGAAGAGGGATTTGCAATATGTCATATAGTGAATGCCAACCAAGAACATCACCATACAGATGTCATTACTTCTGAAGGAGTGACAAGATTTATCGCGACGTCATGATTCTTCTAAAATAGCTGAGAATCTGAGTCTCTGCCCTGCTCGAGGGAAAGAGCAAAGAGGAAGAGGAATGAGCATCGACGTTCGTCGGGCCGTAGGCCCACCGCATCTCTTTCAGGTGGTCATGGCATCCGTTAGAGATACAGCTATAAGGCGATGACGCCTGAAATTTCACATTTCCAGCCTTGTTTTGCGAGCCTAAATTCAGGCCCAGCATCACTTTAGGGTTGTCTGAAAGTCTTCCTAATCTCAGAATTCAGACCTTCCACAGCTAATCACATATTTGGCGGTTGATTTGGGCTAATCTTCGGCGAGGCTCTTCTAAAGGGGTTTCACGCTTAAAATCATCGAGGTAGACAGCGGCCCTTTAGCATACCACATTTAGCGACTCACTGTCGCCAACAGACGTAGGATGGTAAATCTAGTTTCAGTGACGAAGCTTGGCATTCTTCACCCCACTTTGAAGACGCTTCGAGGCCAAGGCACGCCAAGACGGTTTGAGGAATCTTCGAGCATTGAAGGATCTTCTGTCGCTGATTGTTAGTACTGTCATTGAAGGCCAGAGCTTGTGCTGGAGGAGAGACAGTGAAGGATTCCTGGTCGCTGAGTTAGCACTGCTTATCGGCACCCACATTGTACGCTGAGGAGTTTCAACGTCACCACAGTGCTCTCTTGCTCACCGAATGCCGAGGGTTCTGCCGCAAGGATGCCCGTACTAATAGCGGAATGGAAGAGGTCCCGAGGAGAGTCGTCGCGCGAGCGCACGAACGCTGCCAGGATAGGCGCAGAGATTTGTATGCAGGCACGCTTCGCTTCCTATCTAGGTACCTACAGTGCTCAGAAGTAGAATATTTATGTTTTAAGACTCAAACTTAGCTATACTGCGTCAACTAATTTGCGTTGCATTGTCGGTGTAGCACCACACTGCTGCAGAGTGTGTGGCTCGTCTTATGCTTTACTCATTATACTGCGCAATTGCTATTTTATCATGAGCAATCTAGCATCGACAATCCGGCACAAATGGCTGACATCGTGTATGGTTATGGAGCATGCTTTCAAACACGCAGAAGAGCTGTGGGCATGCAGACAACAACAAAAAGAAAAGAGCACACACAGCGCTGTACTTCTGTGCACTTTCTCGAGGTTGTCTTTGTGTGTGCTGTTCCTTGTAATGTGCTTGAGCATATTAAAAAATGCAATTCCATCTAAATAATGGCCTAAACAGAACCACCATGTTACTGAACTGACAAATTTGGCAGTTGAGAAGCGGCATCACGACCCATGTCAGAGAAAATGTGTGTTTTTTGTTGTTTTACTTTCCTGGAATAAGCACAGAAATACATGCCATAAATCTTCATGGGTGTTTTGTAAATCTTAGCGTTTCTGCATTAGCCACAACAAACCTGCACTCGCTGTATGTTAATAATAATCCTAATGTTTGCTTATAACCCCTGGCTGCATTGAGTGATGTGCATGCAAGCAGACTCCTTTGAATAAGAGGCTCAAAGAGATGATGCCTGTACTGCGTCTGTTAAAATGCTGGATACGGAGGCCACCCGACATTTGTGGCTGCCAGTGCAATTGAATGCTTTTAACCAACGCACCATTTTTTGTTTATGCATTTCAAATTCAAAGTAATGCTTTGATGCAAAGTTGAACTATGTTTTAATTTACATTTTACTCTTTTCTGACAAACATTTGCAAATATTCCAAGTGATAGATGCATAAAATAAGAGTAAGGATGTACAGGGTCTGAAAAAGATTTTGTGTGGATTCACATTGTCGGGACTGCTCAATTTTCAGTCAATTACTATTATACGAAGAAGCGCCGCATCAGGGATTTAAGGAAAATTTACAAATGCACTATGCCACCTAATAGGAAATAAAACTAAATTATAACTTTCGTCAATTAAACTAATGCACCCATTTTTTTCTAGTAATGGCCCCAGGGCTAAAAAAGCCCAATGCAGTTTGCATTTTTTTATATTTTTTAATTTTTGACTAATTAAGAAAACAAAATCCTGTAAAGAGCACCAGGTTTGGAGTACTGAATGCAAAGACGGTCAGCGGCTACATCTACTATTGCTGCATGTGGGCCACTGAATACTGGCAAATTCAAATCTTCAGCAGTATCTGCCTGGTTTTTGGTGTATTTTTCTGTGCGTATGCATTCCTGAGGTCCAGAAAATGTTGAGACGCTGCAGAAAAACAGAAGGTACAGTGAATTGTAGTGCCAGCAAAAGAATACACGACGACTTACTTCAGAATTCACCGCCGTTTTACTTTCTAATCTTCAAATCCAGGCTATGCTTCTGAGCTCTAGCGCTCTTCATTTAGGCAGCTGTGTTTGTTTTGTTATCCTTCTATTTACAGGAACATGCAGAACTTACTCTGCCATGTGAATACAAATGTATGAATACAGCTGAGGGGTGACAAATGCAACTTCAAAAGTGCAGTTTTTGTTGGTCAGTGCAGATGTGAGCATGGTGCAATTGAAGGTTAAGAATGTGGTGGAATAATACTTACTGTCATCCAGGCCTAAATGCGTGAGTTTCAGCCACAATGTAGGCTATCTGCTTCCATTTGAGTTGCAAAATTTTATGTGCATTTTGCAAGTGCATTTAAACACAATTAGAAATAAGACACAATAAAGACTGTCAGTGATTCTGTGATTGTCTTTCTTCCTCACACTTCATTTTTTTAAATTAACTAATGTTATGTATTTTAAGTATTTTTGCTAAATATTAAGATAAAACTTTCAGAATTAAGTTTTCTTGCAGACAATAAAATTTTTAAAATGGTTCTGTATGTATTACATTTTTTTAATAAAATGAGCTTAAACAACCCAAACAACCACTGTGCAGCGGCAGCTGCTACGCGTGGAAAGCATGTTGAAGGAGTTTGCCTTGAGTTGCAAATGTATGGGTTCTTCAAGCTAAGAGATCTGTGCTTTGGTGGAACGACAGGACATGTACTGAAGGATTGCCAGAGGTTTGGGCAGAAATGTTTCAGAGGTACCAGATAAAAGCAGCTGTAGAAGAAGCAGTATGTACGCAAACTGTTCTGTTGAAGCATGGAGAGACACGAGGAACGGAACATGGGAGGCGGCAGTGAGGAGGCGAGGGAGCGTGTCCACACAGTGGCCACAAGGGCATGCTCTACAACTGCAGCTGCCGGAGGAGGGGGGAGAAGGGAGACATTGTGGGAGGGTATGGGATGTATAGGAACGACAGGGAGGCAGAGAGTGCCTCCTGCTTTAGGAACAGCGGCAGCTTACGGGGGGGGGGAGGGAGAGAGCCTCGCTGTGTGTGAGAAATGACAGGGGAGAGGGAGCAGTGCCTGTAGGAGTGGGGTTTTGCATGGTGTTATTTTTGCTGAAGGGGCACTAATAGCTACCGCTGTAGAGCCACTGACAACCCCAGTATCTTATATAATTTTTTTTTTTATCGCCAGAATGATAATAGTTTTTAGACAAATTCAAACATTTAAGCTTAGAATAAGCATTTGGAGAAAAAAAAAATATCATTCTCAGAAGCCTGATTTGAGATCTGTGTCTGAATCTATGACAATAGATGGCAAAATGATGTTTTTACTTTGGGATACTCAAAGCAAAATAATTTCAATTCCTTTCCTTTTTCCTCCTCACTGATACGGCATCACAAGCACTGCGGCTACAATCAAGAACCACGCACCTATTTTGGTAAAGTATTCCCTGTTACTATTTACCACATGCAGATGACCACATCACTTTAGCACCCTGAATTTTTTAGCAGTGTTTTATTTAGTGGGGTTTAAAGGGGGACAAATTTTCTCCAGTATTGCAAATAAAAATTCACAATTAATTTTTTGCACCAAATGCCCCTAAAGCATTTGGTGACCAGGCAAGGTATTGAGGGCTTGTCAGTAGCCTTAAAGGAGTGCAAGTTACAGCAAGAACTCCCCGAGCAGATGCATATGTTGACGGAAGTCGTCTCCTCTCCAGCATTGTGGAGTATATATTACTATATTGGTGACAGGTTGGCAGTTCAGAGAAACTCCAACCTCTCTAGTTTAGCAGAGCATACGTTGGACGGAGGTCGCTTCTCCTCTCCAGCATTCAAGCAGCTAACATGGAAAGAGGTGTAGCAAGTTTCGCCTGAATCCCATTCCGTCACCAGCTATAGGTGGTATTTGTAAATAATTGTCTTTAGTAGCTTTAAATTGTTGACCACATATTGGATTATTTGTGGCAAACTTCATTGACTACATAAGCTAATTATGCTAACCTTACTGATTCGTTTTAAAACTTGCCCTGAATATTTTCATGGGAAATATTCTGAAAACATCTATCTTCTTGCAGTGACAGCTACACCACTGAAAAGTTTGGGGTTGTACCGCTAAGGCATGGTCAATACTGTTTTTATAAAATCAGTTTTCTAGACAGATTCTTGTTCACAACCTTAATTTTAGATTAAAAAACATGCTGTACCGGCAACAACGAAAACAAAGTTGTGTTTTACCGCGCTTTGTCTATTTCCAATGATACGCTGATGGCAACATGACATATACGATGGCGTCATTAGAGGAGGTTGCAGCCACGTTATTAGGATATCTTAGCCGTATGAGCCATTTCCTGGCGGTGGCAGTGGCAAGAATGCACTTCAGTTTGCCGTGTTTGAGCTAGTCGCCATTCTCGGTCTGATTTTCTTGCACGCAGTTTTTGCCGGTTATATTCACGCGATTATTTTTTTTTTATTTTTTTTCTTGCAGTTTCTGACGGTTTAACGGGTTTTGCATCGTTAGAACGTCGTTTGCGATAAAAAAACACTGCCAGTTGGCGCGGGCTACCGCCCATGTGCACGAGTTGCCGCAATGAGCAGATGAAGTGTTCGGCTCGACAGCACTGCTTGCCATTAATGTATTAAACGCGCCCTTACCTTTCACTAAATTTCAGTTGAGATGAAATGTGCGTCCACAATTTCTGCGTTGTCCTTTCAGGCGCTTCAAGAATAGAGTAGTCCACAAGGAGGAAGACTCTAGAGCAGGATCGTTGAATGCATCCTGAACCTACTTCGCCTGCGACTCCTGTTGTTCGAATTAGCCATACACCGTGCTTCGGGCCACTGGCCGACTCCAAGTGTCGAAGGATTGCATAAACACCCACTCGACGGAAATGGAAACGGCGAAATAAATGCGACCCGGCGAAACACGGGCGAAATTACACAGGCACTTGGACGAAACGCGTACTTACGCAACAACAAAAATGTAACTGAGCATAGCGGCGTATTTTATCACCCAGCAAACTTACGTAACTAAATTTTTTTAATTTCAAGTTATGTAATATAGTTTCCAGAAAAATTTTGGGATTTTATAATCTGCACTTACGCCAATTTTCAATTTAATTTTTTGAACCCACCAGTAGTGCGCCGGAACCCATTCTCAAACCAAAGAGCAGAGCGGGTCACAGTATAATCGTATGTATACGATTCGTTGCAATGATGGCATTAACACATGACACGATCACTGTGATTCCTTGTTTTACCGCACAAGTGCGTAGCGGTCTGCTCGGCGGTAAACTTGTCTGGACATGAAAACACACGTAGCGTCTGCTAGGAAGAAGACACACCAAATTGCCTTTGTGTCACTTAGAATGCGAGTGGAAGACATGGGGAAGACAATGGCAGCCGCGGCCCTGGATTAGTGTCACGTTGGGAGCACGTCTACTTCGGGAGCAGTCTAACGCCTTCCATTAATATAATCTCGCGGAGGTACTCGCTGACCCTCTCGGTAGGTGTTGTCACTTAGCTGATTTTCAGTTCATCTGAAGGCCGCAGTGCACCGAGGTGCGGAGTGGCTGCACCGTATTGACCAAGTTGATGCACTTACTGCTGCCGTTTCAGCACGTTTTGCCGGTGGACCATTTCATGAGATGCCCGTAGTGACGACTGGCGAGCAGCGTAAGAAATCCCCTGTTATTTGAAGACTGACGGTTTTGCAGAAAATCTTCTGAGGGTTTCCTTCCTTCCCTGAACTGATCAAGGGTGAACGGACGATAGAGAGGAGGGTGGGGGTTGCCACCTAAAGGAGTTGATCCTAATGCCATTTCAGTAACCCAAAAAACAGATGACCAAACCTCGCAGTGATGGCCATCCACAGACATGGCAATCACCATTATTGTCCATTCAAAGCCAAAGGGTTGTTCAGTCGTGCCAAGATTGCTATGAAGCAACACAGTAGGCATCTTGCAAATTGTGCATGCACAACTTACCACCGTGTTTCCCTACAGATCTCTTACAATGGTGTTTGCATATTTCAAGACAGAGATTTTCACTGTGGTGCGAAGATGTGCAAAGAGCTGCCAAGGCAAATGTTTCGGCATTCAAAGACGCAACCACTCTGCCTTGAAGGGCCCATCAAGAATGTAGAGGCCGAGGCACTGCTCATTCTATTAACCACAATGGGTGACACATGGAAGCTACATTGCTTCCAGAATTCAGTGACTTTATTTGCACATGTGATCAAACTCTGTGAAAGAAAAGAACTTTATTTCTGTCAACAACGCACTCATTTGCCCTGTTCTCTAGGTTGATGTAATGGTAGCCGAACAAGCGCCTGCAAATGTTGGAGATGAGACACCGTATCGCTCACAGAAGGCCGTGCATGCCTTCAAAAAACAGTGTTTAGGGTTGGATGACAAGCAGTACTGAGCACCAACAAAAGGTCTCTTCCCGCAGGGACGCACGGCGAGTGTCACGGAAGCACCCGCTATCGTGCATGGCACGGTGAGGTAAAATGCAGTTAACACTAATTGAGGCCTCACCTCCTCTTCCTCCATGGAATCCATTACAGTTCTGATAACTCTGCATTTGGATGTTACAGTCATTTGATGCATTGATTGGACATGAGATCCAGCCGACCCAGTAGACTGCTTTCCACCTGTGTCTGCACCGATCTCTCTTTGACGACGCTCAAAATTCTAGATGGTGCAGAACGCGTTGCAGGACTGTCCCAGCACACCGCATTTAGGTAATTCAAAGGCTGGATGGATGGATAGATGCTACCAGAGCTGTATACAGAGAGTTTGTCAATGGAGGCGCTGACAGAGCCAGGGTGTGAAAGAGGGCTTGGCATGCCCTTACAGGAAGCCAGCACCCCCAGTGGTAGAAACAGTTTGTCATTTTATAAGGCAGAGCACCCGTGAGCACGCATGTATACGGTCATGATCGCAGAAAGATAAGAAACGCACGCGCCGCTAACTTGTTTTGACAATTCAGACCGCTGAGGTAGATTCGGCTCCTCGCACTACGGATAATGTCAATCGCTTCCACCCAGTCGTTTTCACTCCCGATTTTGGATGACCGCGGATTGAAACATATCACATGCACCATATTTAAAGTCAATGCTATTCATCAGACTACTGCCAGTATTATTCTCGCTTCTGGTTAAGTCATTATTTGAAGTTTCTTGAAGACGCCTTTGCTGCCAATGGCGCTCATCTGTCTCCTATATTCTAATAAATGGCTTCCTCTACATATATGTGGTTTTGATAACGGCTGAACCTTTATAATATACTGTACACCTAGCCTTTCCTTTCACTCAGCATTTCAGCAGTGAAGATGCAGGTAGGCATGCACGGTGAATCGCCATCCGCATCTTGTCGTTTTCTTTAGCTTGGAGGTATCTAATTTGAGTTTACAATATTCTGTTTTTTGCAGAATGATCATATATACATTTCTTTTATTTGGGATTTTATACGTTACAAAGGGAATTGACACAAAAAAGTTTAAAAAAAGAATGTATCTGATTTGAGCATTAAAAGACATGTTACTCTGCCTGATTTGGCAGATTTCATTGATTTGGTAAGGTCTAACTTTGTAGGCCATTTTAATAAATATCTAGATGGAATTGACATACTGTAAGTTCAGATACTGCCCTGAGAGCCTACCCTGTTTTTCTGGCTAAAATAATATTAACATAAAATTTCATCATCTAATTTCGATTTCCATTGATTATCTTGCCATGTCCGACGGAATCGCATTATTGCTGTTTTAAGCTGTATGCCAAAGACGCTTGAGGCTGAAATTATATGGCCTCAGTTTAGTCCATTACTGCGTGCACGTTCTATAACACCTAGGTCCCAGTATTGCAGCTGCACCGTGAAATGTGAATTGGTGTACTCTCGTTGTCGGAAACGCATTCTCAGCACCACGAATCTGCACGCAAATCTTCGAGCCCCACATGTGAAGTGGTCCTATGTGGAACCAAAGTGGTCCCACTTGTATATCGTGATTAGAAATTTGCTGTATTCGCATCTGCGGTATTGATTCCTCGTGAACATACAAAAGTTTTAAAATCTGGCGTTGTCCATGAATGATAATGGCTCTGCAACGCGGCCTAGCAGGTTCGCCTTAATGCACCCATAAAAATTTAACCTGTTAGACTGGGGGGGGTTTATGTATTGCCCAAGTGAGATGCCTCGGCGGGATTCATTCACTGCAAACGCCGAATCTGCTGCGTCTGCAACCTTTTGCACCTTTCCATAACACAGGAGGTTAGTATTTAATTCCCGCTTGCTCTTATTGCATAGGAAACACAAGTTCATCTCAATGATCTAAGTGTATTAACAAATCTACAAGTCACGTGGCTTGTATACGTTTCAGGATGTTCTATCATCTCATTTTTATGTTTTGTTAAAAATGGCATCCTCGAAGATATTTCATTCCATGTTCTTTGAAGCAAAGCGGAACCAGACAAGATGACAGAAATGATGGTTGGTTTAAGATTATACTGACTTCATGGACTGAAATTAAGCTGCTTATTGAGTCCAGTTTATTCCCCGGAAGACCAGGGATGCCCCGGTCTAGAGTCGAGTAGTTACAACATGCTCAAGATTTTCAGCTTATGCTGTACCAAGGGCTTATTCTTCGACATTGCTGCATTCCTCTAGGCCCTTCTGAGCCCACTTGCAACAGGTGTGCAGACATTGACTGCGAGCTACGCCTGTGGGGTGCATCATGATCCAATGTGGATTGCAGCCTTCCCCGTGTAGTCATTTAGGCAGGTGAGTCTGCCCCGCCCACCTTTGCTGATGAGTGAACGCTTGGAGCAAAAGGAGCTTGATTTCTAACTTGTCTTGAACTACAGTTGCATACATTAAATTTCCCTACGGCAAGAACGCTGAGCATTCACAATTGTATCTCAGTCTACGCAGTCGCAAAAAATTCTAAGAAAAACCAAGAAACTTGCTGATGCACGGCCCATTTCCCTATTGCTGACCTAAGATATATCTGCGTTTCTGCAGTTCAGCCGGTGCCAGATGGCGCTTGCCGATGTGCGGATATCTGTCGCTGGTTACCGCTTCTGGTACACCGCGGAGTGGATATCTCGTAACGGCGGTGCATCTTGTCGATAATCTCACGTCCAACGGCTTGTTCTAGCAATTCATAATATAGAAAGAGGGGCTTGTGGCAATCTCTGATCCTCTTTTCTAATAGAGGATCCTAGTTTTATTTAGGGAATGTAATTTGCTTCTTTCATCGTGCTTAGAGTTTTTGAGTGAATCCATGGCCATAAATAGACAATCTGAAACTACTTTAGTGAGCATTGACATTCTGTTTGCATTTTTTATTGTCTAAAACGACGTTAGTTGTAGTCAGGTTTAATAATTTCAACGAAACAATTTCTTATACAAGAGCCTTTTTGGTGTTTTTTTCAATTTTTCGGTTTCTTTGTAACGTCATCATGAAATTTAGAAGTTGAAGGCAATATTTTTGTAACATTTAAAAATATATCGCAAAAAATTGTTTTACGTAATTGCAAGTACAGTATAGGTTTCTTTGAAATGGGGTTGTGTGATGTCAGATCCTGGCTTTTTTATCCTCCCTTTTCGAAAGAAGCGATGGATTTTCAACGCATGTAGCATCGATGATCGTGAGTTAAATTTAGCGGTCTTTGTGCGCCTGACGCATCTTTCGATCTTCGGTGCGAAATCGCCAAACAGTCAAAATAAATCTGTTTGGGGTCTGTATTAGTTTTGATAGACTTGCTGGCAAGCCTAGAAATGTGGGCGAACGTAATTTCGCGATCACTATAGTATCTGCGCGTTTCATTTCACTAATATCGGTCAGACAAAGAATTTGAGATGGCTGAAAGGGTCTCTAAAGAACTTTAAACATGCTTGCCGCTATTTTATACGTGCACGTGAAGCACGTAGGAAACCATTGCAATGGCCATGACGGCCTGAGGCGCAGCTATTAGACTCAAGCTTGGACGGCTCACATGCTCACGCACTGCTGGACGGGCAGAACTTCCACTCCGCACTTAGAAATTCTTTACTTCACAGATACTGAATTTTCAAGCTCGGACTTTGAGGGTAATGTCCTGACAGCATTGCTGCTACGGATACAAGTCAAATGATTTTAGCTGCACAGTGCCTCTTTAAAGGGACCATGAAATGACCTTACTTTCTGTTGCACTTTGCTGTCCTTCAGCTGCCCAATCAGGCATCTGTTTTACTGCCTCATTAATCCTACACAAAATTAAGAAAATATAGAGTTTTCTCTTCCCACTGACAAGCAGTGCAGTTGCGCAGGTTTTGACGGCCTACACATCCAACTGATTTTCGGCAGAGGCACGTAGAGCGGCAGGGGAGCGGCGGTTGGGGGTGCGCCGTAGGGCACTGCGCCATGCACCGAGTGTTTTCTGAATCGGCATCTCTCATCTGCGATAGTAGATTAATCGTACTGAGTTTTAAACTAATGAGATATGCTATGCGCTATGAATTAGCATGGGATTAGTCTTATATACGGGTATGTCTGTTGGGAGCGGTGAAGTCTGCGGAATCTATTTTGGGCCTAACTGTCATTGTTATAGGGTATGCCTAAGGCTATATCGTTTTTAGAACCGACGTAGATAGAAACAAATTACGCGGGTATTTTCGCGGTCTGCTGCAGGAGTGGTGCCAACGTTAAAAGATATTTGAATCCATGCATATAAAAATAAGCAAGAGCCATGTAAACACTAGGCCCACACTCCCTGAGTGGACGCACACGCTTGATTGCATTCGGACTGCTATGTTTTCGGGACCAATCTTAATGACATTTTAAATTCGATATACTG
Source organism: Ixodes ricinus (assembly GCA_037355805.1). Classification (NCBI taxonomy): domain Eukaryota; kingdom Metazoa; phylum Arthropoda; class Arachnida; order Ixodida; family Ixodidae; genus Ixodes; species Ixodes ricinus. Next base: position 15,706 of record JAZHYW010012416.1, read on the forward strand.
ACGTGACATCCACTCGGTAAAAGGAAGGTTGAATTACCCCACACTGTTATAGCCGACAGTGACGTTGCAGTCGTGTCAGAATAAAATGGCATATACTAATAAATTTCATAAAGAGCACAGGTTATTTAAGGTAATCCATATGGGCATTTATTTGAAGCTCTTGGCATCAATGCAAGAAGAGGAATGGAAACTTTTCGACGACAAAGTGTCTGCCAACACTGCCTGAACAAGGAGACAAGGGTGATTCATAAAACTGAGGTCAGCGACAAATTCAGTAATACGGGAGGTCTAGTACGCTATCGGCAGAGCCTATTGCACGCACAGGGCCGTTGGCAGATGTCTTGGGTTAAGTATCATCGGCACACTGCGCTGGTGTAGTGCCTAGCCTACGGCCATACAAGAGTCGTGTTCGCGGCGGTTGTAGCTTTTCTGTATTCATGGATTCACATGCTTGTTCACAAAATTGTTTCAGTACTTTTTTTTGCTGCTTGAAATCGGGACGCGCTGAAGCACAGGAGAAAAATAAATGCTTAGAAAGTTCGCCGCGATTAGGCAACTGAGTTTTAATACTGTCGCCCTTTCTGCTTGTATTAAGTTGTTAATTTATTGTGATGGCGCTTATTTCAGTGCATTATTAAATTTGGTACTACGTTTACATCTTAATTGCTACAAAATGGATCTGAATATTATTTAATAAATCCTTTTAGAAACGCTTACGTTATTTATTATTTGTTTTATTGTGTGTTGGTGAGGTATCCCACAAAATTTTGGATTCAAGTTGACGTAGAGGTGACTCGCTGATGCATCGCAGTGAAAGGCAGAGAGAGTGAGTAAGAAGGTTTTCAGCTTAAAAGTTTCTATAGCGAAGAATTTCTTTTGTATTCTGTTTTTGTGTTTTTGTGTTTTTTTTTCACAACTTTGTTTTAATGCAGCGGTGGATGAAATCGATTTCAGAATCGTTATGTGTAGCTTAATGACTTTCTTAATTCATTAATAGTGGTAATTAATTCTGTCACCTACAAACTTAATTATTTTGGCATGTGTAATTTATTAAAAGAAAAGAAAATGAAACAGTGCTTATGAGGTGAGTACATGGCTTCTCCATTGGGTTCTGCCTTGGGGCCCCCAGATTCTTCCACGAGCGTTGACTTTCAGTCCACTGGGACGTGCTGCATGCCACATCCTCAGCAGCCATGTGAGCTACGGAGAATGGAAGAGGCCACTGGTGGTAAGGCAGACAGGGAAGGTTTTGACATTCCCCGCCAGGACAGCTACCAAAAAAAAACTCCGGGACGTTGCTACCCGTATTTGTATTTAAGCCTTCTCTGCGCACGGGACTGGGGGAGAGCTTAATGAGTGGTAGAGTCGAGCCACTCAGCAGCATTAGCTCCCGCTCTTCAGCGACGCTAATACACCCTTCTGGCATTTCTGTGACGTGGCGCTAGAAGTTTGTGCACGTACGCACGCGGTTACAGATTGGAAAATTGGTTTTTCTTTGCATCATGCAGTCGGAACCGCAGGTATTTCTGGGAATTGTGGTGCATTTTTTCTATTTGTGCCAGGATGATACCGATATACCATAATTGAAATGAGATCGGCCTGAGCCAAGGATTGTTTGGATTGCTGTTTGTTCAAACAATCCTTGGTTAGCAAGGGGAGTTTTAACACTGGCTGTGTGTGTGTGTGTTATGTACAGATTTTTCAATGCAGGGTACATTTCTTGTTTTGTGCTATCTCATCCTGCTTTGCTTTTAACAAGTTGGTATAGTATTGTAAAATAAAATAATCCAAATAAGTATCGGTTTCTATGGTCATGCGAAAACGATTATGTGCTGCACCAGCCATACTTGCAGCCGCCGTGCTGGGATCAGTGAAATTTAATTTGCTTATAGTACGTTTTTCCTGGGCAATTGCTGGTACATTATGGCCAGCGCTTTGAGGCTTTCATTTCACGGAAACCTAGCCTATAAATGTTTCACAATGTGTCTCAGTTTTACTGTAAATGATAACTGGAAAAAGAAATGATTAAAACATCCTTTTCTTGAAAATTTCAGTTGACGTCATCGACGCCAGGATTTGCGGCCACAGTGCTCAAAATCGTTTGGAAGAAGAGCTGCTGAAACGTTACTTCTGTATTCATAGGGACACTGCTGATAAGAGTCGTATTGCAGTAATGCTTGCTACCAGGATACCTTCTGCTCTATCCAAGATGTACTCTGCTAGTGAGTGCCTGCACCAGTTACCATACCGTGTTCACAGTTGTGGATACTTCAGTTCCAGAAGACAACATTACTGCCGAGCCAGTGACCTCGACTACGCTCGCCAGCTGGTCGCTTAAATACATTGTTGAAACTACTTCTGCATTATCACTGCTGATGTGTTGTGCCGAAGTTAACGGTACGCCCAGCACCTCAGGATATCCCGTTTATCCAAGATGTGTCGCATTTTCAGCAGGATAAAAATGCTCTGCACTTGCTAGCATGCTGTAGCTAGCCAGGATACTTCCAGTTCAAGAAGACAAATATCACTCGCCGAGCCAAGGGATCTCCGACAGCGTTCTTAGCAGTGCTACGCGGGTCGTTGGAAACAAGAGCTGGTCACTCTGTATTCAGAAATAGACAAGATCTAAGCTGTTGGTGAAGCTAAACGGCATCGCCTAGCACCAGGGATCTTCTGTTTGATACGTGTTGCTAGCGAGGGTCGTCTGCATCCAACTAAGATTGTCTAATTGTGGATGTGTCTCCAAGAGTCATCGCCGAGCCAAGTGATCTCGACTCAGCGTCTTGCTTAGTGCCATTGAAGTCGTTCTTGGAAACAGTGTTGGCTGAAACGTCACTTCTGTGAATTGAGACACTCTGCCTAGTTGCCGGTAGTAACTTGTTGTCTTCTTGCTCTATCCAAGATGTTCTCAGCAAGTATATCGTCGACCCAGCACATGCCGTGGTCTACTAGCCAGGATGTCTCTCCAGTCCAAGAATTATCGTCGTCGAAGCCAGTGACTTCCCCACCAGCGCTCCTATAGTGCCATCGGTGCTCGAAGTCGTTGGAGTCAGCAGGCTGGTTGAAACGTTACCTCATATGGCTGATCTTGTTGTTGAAGTTAAACGGTACGCTCTGTTAACTCAGGATAACATCTTCTGCTCTATCCAAGATACGTGCTGCTATGAGATGTGTCGCCTGCACTTGCTCAGCATTTTGCCATGTTTCAGCTCAAGAGGGCAAACCATCACTGCTGAAGCACCTCACCAGTGTCACTAGCTACTGGTGTTAAATCGTTTGAAAGAAGCATGGCTGAAATGCATTTCTGTATTCATAGACACTGTTATGCCGAGTTAAACGTTTCAACCAGGAGGTTTTCTGTTCTGTCCATTTGCCGTGCCCAAGCAAGTGAGGATGTCGTTCCACTAACCAAGATGCTATGTTCACTAGACGTTTCCAGCTCAAGAGGGCAGTCCATCATTGGTCAGCCGAAGGACCCCGACCAGCGTCTGGGCAGTGCCACCGTGCTCGAAAGTCGTTTGGAGACAAGAGCTGGCTGAAACATACTTTGTAGCCATAGGGACACTCTCGTGTATACTCAGAGTTAAATCGGCATCGCCTGTTAGCCAGGATGTGTCAATGCTAGCCAAGACATCTTCAGCTGTGATCCAAGATGTACCGTGTTCATCTCGCCAAACGATTCATCAAAGCGATGGTGACCCCAACAACCTTTCACAGCGCCATCACAGCTCGAGGTTGTTTGGAACAAGAGCTGGCTGAAACGTCATTGTGTCTGTAGGGCAGTCTTCCCAGGACGCACATAAGAACTGCCCCTACGAACACAATGATGACGTTTCAGCCAGCTCTTGTTTCCAAACGACCTCGAGCAACGATGGCACTTGTGAAGGTGCCAGTTGGGGTCCTTCGGCTTTGATAGTGTTGGTTTGTCCACGTGAACTGGACAGACATTCTGGCTAGTGGACACGACATCTTGGCTAGCAGAGAGGACATCCTGGCTAGTGGGCAAAATGTCTTGGCTAGCATTGATAACATCCTGGCTAGCAGGCGTACCGTTTAACTTCTGGCGCCATACACGAGAAGTGTCCCTATGAACACAAAAGTTATGTTTCAGCCAGCTCTTGTCTCCAAACGACTTCGAGCACCGGTGGCACTTGCCAAGACGCTGGTCGGGGTCCTTCGGCTTTGACAGTGATGGTTTGCCCTCTTGAACTGGAGAGACGTCCTGGCTAGTGGACATAGCATCTTGGTTAGTGCAGACGACATCCTCGCTAGCAGGCACGACATCTTGGATAGAGCAGAAAACATCCTGGTTAGCAGGCGTACCGTTTAACTTCCGGCGCAACACATCAGCAGTGTCCCTATGAATACAGAAGTGACGTTTCAGCCAGCTCTTCTTTCCAAACGATTTTGAGCACCGGTGGCATTTGTGAAGACACTGGTCGAGGTGCTTCAGCTTTGGCAGTGATGGTTTGCCCTCTTGAACTGGAGAGACGTCCTGGCTAGTGGACATGGCATCTTGGTTAGTGCAGACGACATCCTCGCTAGCAGGCACGACATCTTGGATAGAGCAGAAGACATCCTGGTTAGCAGGCGTACCGCTTAACTTCCGGCACAACAGATCAGCAGGGTCCCTATGAATACAGAGGTGACGTTTCAGCCAGCTCTTGTTTCCAAACGACTTCGAGCACCGATGGCACTTGTAAAGACGCTGGTCGGGGTCCTTTGGCTTCGGCGGCGATGATTTGTCTTCTTGAACTGGAGAGACATCCTGGCTAGTGGACACGGCATCTTGGCTAGTGCAGACGACATCCTTGCTAGCAGGTACGACATCTTGGATAGAGCAGAAGACATCCTGGTTAGCAGGCGTACCGTTTAACTTCCGGCACAACAGATCAGCAGTGTCCCTATGAATACAGAAGTGACGTTTCAGCCAGCTCTTGTTTCCAAACGACTTCGAGCACCGATGGCACTTGTAAAGACGCTGGTCGGGGTCCTTTGGCTTCGGCGGTGATGATTTGTCTTCTTGAACTGGAGAGACATCCTGGCTAGTGGACACGGCATCTTGGCTAGTGCAGACAACACCCTCGCTAGCAGACACGGCATCTTGGATAGAGCAGAAGACATCCTGGTTAGCAGGGCGTACCGTTTAACTTCTGGTCACAGCAGATCAGCAGTGTCCCTATGAATACAGAAGTGACGTTTCAGCCAGCTCTTGTTTCCAAACGACTTCGAGCACCGATGGCACTTGTAAAGACGCTGGTCGGGGTCCTTTGGCTTCGGCGGTGATGATTTGTCTTCTTGAACTGGAGAGACATCCTGGCTAGTGGACATGGCATCTTGGCTAGTGCAGACGACATCCTTGCTAGCAGGTACGACATCTTGGATAGAGCAGAAGACATCCTGGTTAGCAGGCGTACCGTTTAACTTCCGGCACAACACATCAGCAGTGTCCCTATGAATACAGAAGTGACGTTTCAGCCAGCTCTTGTTTCCAAACGACTTCGAGCACCGATGGCACTTGTAAAGACGCTGGTCGGGGTCCTTTGGCTTCGGCGGTGATGATTTGTCTTCTTGAACTGGAGAGACATCCTGGCTAGTGGACACGGCATCTTGGCTAGTGCAGACAACATCCTCGCTAGCAGGCATGGCATCTTGGATAGAGCAGAAGACATCCTGGTTAGCAGGCGGCACAGTTTAACTTCTGGTCACTTCGCATGAGCAGTGTCCCCATGAACACAAAAGTGATGTTTTAGCCAGCTCTTCTTTCCAAACGACTTTGAGCACTGGTGGCACTTGTAAAGAAGCCGGTTGGGATCCTTTGGCTTTGGTGGCGTCGATTTGTCCTCGTCAGCTGGAGAGGCAAGAAAAGAGATGTTTTTGTCATTTTCTTTTTCCGAGTTATCATTTGCAGTAGACTACTTTTTATTGTGAAACATTTATAGGCTAGGTTTTCACGTGAAGTGAAGCCTCAAAAAGCGTAACCGCCAATGTACCCGCTAATTTTAGCAGGAAAAATGTAGTCACATGGCCTTATGTCACGCGACCTATAAGCAAATTAAGTTTCACTGATCCCATGCCGGCGACGGGCATGGCTGGTGCACTGAGCGCATGGCTCGTTTTTCGCATGACACGAAGCAACTAGGAGCCGACTTTATTTAGTTATTTTATTTTACAATACTGCCAGCCCTGTTAAAAGCCAAAGCAGGAGTGGATAATACAAAACAAGAAATGTACCCTGCATTATCTGTACATAACACACACACACACAATAAAAAAGCCAGTGTTAAAACTCCCTTACAGAGCTAACCAAGGATTGTTTGGTTTGCGCTTTTGGCAATCCAAACAATCCTTGAGCTCGAACCGATCTCATTTCAATTATGGTATATCGGTATCATCCTGGCACAAGTAAGAAAAATGCACCACATTCCCCCGAAATACTGCGGTTCCATTGCATGATTGCAAAGAAAAAACCAATTTTCCAATCTGTAGCCGCGTGCGGCGTTCACGCAAACTGCAGCGCCACGTCACGGAGGTGCGGAAGTTGGTATTGACGTCGCTGGTCTATCGTAAGGCGGAGCCTTCCTTGTTGGAACTCCAATGCTTTCTGCTGAGTGTCGACTGCCACTTCATTAAGAAAGCTCTCCCCAAGTCCCGTGCGCAGAGGAGGCTTCGCCTAAATACGGGCCAGCAACGTCAGCACCCGGAAGTTTTGTGGCGCTGTCTGACGAAGGTCAACAAAACCATTCCCTCTCTGCTGCTACCCTCCCCGTCGTCCCCGTGGCAAACCGTCTCGTCTCCGTAGCTCACCGCGACCTTTGGGGATGTGAAGCGGGTGCAGTGCTCTACTGCAGCCGACCCGTGGACCTTGAAAAGTCAACGCTCGTGGAAGGAACCCTGGGGGCCCCAAGGACAGAACCCAATGGGAAGCCATGATGAGGCACCCTCCCTCCCTCTCACCTCGCAAACTTTGATTTGTTTCATTTTCTTTTCTTTTAATAAAAATTACCACATGCCAAAAAAAATAATTAAATTTTGTAGGTGACAGAGATTAATTACCACTATTAATTGGACAAAGTAAGAAAGTCGTCGCACTTTACCCTTAAAGGGACCATGAAACGATTCTGAAATCGAATTTCATCCACCGCACGTCGTAAAAGGTGTGAAAAGAAACACAAAAACACAAAAATAGGGAGCCAAAAAAATTCTTCGCTATAGAACTTTTAAAAGAAAACTGGACTCTTTTGCGCCTTCTTTCCTTCGAAAGCTCTCTGCCTTTTCACTGCGATGCATCCGCGGAATCGCAGCACGTCAGCCGAATCCACGTCGCCTATTGGGTACCTCACCAACACCGCAATCGTAAACAATAAATAGCCGGCGAACGTTTTCTAAAAGTTTTGTTAAATAATATTCAGATCCACATTTTGTAGCACAATTAGAGATGTGACGACAATTGCCAAATTTGATAATGCTGAGAGCCAAGCGCCATCTATCGTGTGGCAAACGAAGCAACTACTGCGCTTGTGCAGTAGGGCCGACAGTGTCGCTCAGTTACTTAATCGCGACGACCAACAAACGTTTATTTTTCTCCTGTTCTTCTCGCGCGTCCCGATTTCAAGCAGCAAGAAAAAAGTACTTGAAACAGACCACGACGAACAAGAACGCTGGATCCACGAATACCCGAGAAAAGCTACAACAGCCACGAATCGACCGACCCCGACCAAGCGAGCTGGGCAGAATATAGGCCTAGCAGGCACTCCCACTCGGCGCAGCGTTGCTTCGACGGTACTTGGCCAAGACCGTCTGCCCACGGCCGGCTGGCGTGCTGAATGGAATATGCCCGTGTGACCCTTGTGGACCCTTCCCGTATTATAGTTTGATCGCTGACCTCAATTTTAGTTTAAGAGGTGAGGTCAATCTCTTCCCCTTGTCATCTCCTTGTTTTCCGAGGCAGTGTTGACGAACACTGTCGTCGAAAAGGGACTCGCGTCGATTCTATCTTCTTGTTTTGTGTGATATAGAGCTCAAATAAACGCCATATGGATTACCTTCGTAACACGGTATGTACACTATGTTATTAGTATGCCATTTTTATTCTGACACGACTGCACGTCACTGTCGAGCTATAACAGTTTGTGGGAGCTACGTGCAATGCCGATCCAACCTTCCTTTACCGAGTGTCACGTCAGTATCGAGTCGCAATCGTAAGGATTGGTCCCGAAGCGCTTACCAACAGTGCGAATACAGCACTTCCATCAAGCGTGTGCGTCCACTCCGAGTGTGAACAGGTATTTACGTGGCTCTTGCTGACACTGTCGTAGTTCAAACGTATCTTTTTTAACGTTGGCTCGCTCCTGCATCTCCGAGGCCGCGAAAAACGCCGCGGCAATTTGTTTCCATCTACGTCGCTTTGCAAACGACTGACGCGGGCCGCCTTTTACCAACAATGACAGTTGGGCTTACTTCTGGAGTCTTCACCGGAAGACTCGCCGCACTTCCCAACAGGCATACCGGCATATGAGACTAGTCCCATGCTGTCACTATAGCGCAGCATATCTCATTGAATTTCGCTCAGCTGCGATGTGTCCATGGCTATCGCGGCGATGAGAGGCGCCGATTCAGAAAATACTTCGGTGACATGAGCGCAGTGAAACCTACCGGCGCACCCCCAACTCGCCGCTCCTAACGCTCCCATTCTCCTACTGCCGAGAGAACTTCCGGTTAGTGTGCCAGAGTACGTCACGACCGTCAAAATTATGCCGCAACTTGTTTTGCGGTCAGTGGGAGAGAAAGAAAAACTCTATATTTCCTTAATTTTTTGTGTAGAAGTTAATGAACCGAGACGAAAACGGATGCCTGTTCAGCATTCAGTGAACGTTGAAGGTTTAATGTAAAAGTTATCTGGCAAAAGTAAAAAGGTCATTTCATGGTCCCTTTAAAGGGCACTGACACGCTAAAATCATTTGTTTTATTGTCCGTAACGACTGAAAACAATGTCAGGACATTACCCTCAAAATTCGAAACTTGAAAATTCAGTATCTGTGAAGTAAAAAAAGAATTTCTAAGTGCCGAATTGGAAGTTTCTGCCCGATCCGCGCTGGTGCGGTGACGTCAAATAGTGAGCCGTCCAACGAGTCTAGTTTCTTTCACGCTCCACTCCGAACCGTCATTGCCGCCGGCGTACTGGGAACAACTGGTTTCCTCCGTGCTTCCGTGCCGCCTATCGCTGCGAGCAGACGACGCTTGACTCTCGAGTTTAAAGTTCTTTTAGGGCCCTTTCAGCCATCTCAAATTCTTTGATACGGTCGGTGTGAGGTCGAAGTGAACGCGCAGCGGACTTTTATGAGTGATGCGAGGGGCCACATCACGCCGGTTCTGCGTGAAAGGCTGCCCAGCAGAGTCACAATCGAAACTATTGTACAGACCCCAAACCCAGTTGTTTTGACTGTTTGACGATTTCCTTTTCGAGATCAGAAAGGTCGTCGGGCGCCTAAAAAAGACCACTTCGTATGATACCCCGACTCACCGATCATCCTCAGTGCTACATGCGTTGAGCGCCGTCATGTTTTCCGAAGGAGGATAAAAAGCCAGGATGCGACATCACACCGGAGTCCGATTTTTGGTATTTCAAAAAGAAAGGCCATACTGTACTCGCAATTGCATTAAAAAACAATGTTTTACGATAGCCATTTTTAAATGTTATAGAAATGTTGCCTTCAAAGCTTCTAAATTTCATGATATTTGACGTTACAAATCAAAAGAAGCCAGGAGGTGAAAAGCGGGAAAGAAAAACACCAAAAATAAAAAGGTGCGCGCGCATAAGGAAATTGTTTTTTGCGTTGGGGTATTTTTTTGCGTGTCTATGACTACAACTTGCATCGTTTTAGACAATAAAAAAAATACAAGCTTTGGGGTGTCAGTGCTCCTTTAAAGGGGCACTAAAGTGGTTTCCGAGATTGTCTATTTATGGCCATAGTTCACCCCAAAAGCTCTAAGCACCGTGAAGAAGCCAAAATTACATTCCCTAAATAAAACAGGATCTCTATTAGAAAGAGGATCAGAGATTGCCACAAGCCCCTCTTTCTGTATTATGGCGCTAGAACCAGAGCGCCGTTGGACGTGTGAAAGTTAATCGACAGATCGCTTTCGCAAATTTACGAAAGTTAATCCACTCACGGTTGGCCCCTTGCCACGTGAGAAGCGATGGCTCGCGATTGGATGTCACACATCCGACAGCGCCATCTGGTTTCCGCGCTGGACTGCAGAAACTTGGGCATGTAGTAATCTTAGATCCCGCTTTTAATAGGGAAATGGACCGTGCATCAAGAGGATCTTGGTTTTCTTAGAATTTTTACGACACGTAGACTGAGATACGATTGTGAATAGACAATCTCAGCGTTCACCTTAGTGCCCCTTTAGGCATGGGGTATGTAGCAGCTCTAACTGTAGTTCAAGACAAGTTAAGAAATCAAAGAAAGCTCCTTTGCTCCAGCGTTCACTCATCCGAAAAAAGCAAAAGGTGGGCGGAATTTTCCCCGAACTCTTGCCCTGTCGCCGACTACACACTGTCAGCGAGGGGAGGCACGAAATGTCCACATTCTGCATCCGCCACAGTGCTCCCTACCTCCGCAGATGCTGGAGTGCTTGCTGAAGGAGGCCTGGCTCGCAGTCAATGTGCCACACCTGTTGCAGCGGAATCGGAAGAAGTCCCTGGGGATGCAGCTGTGTCGAAAGAGGTCGCCCTTCGTCGCAAACGCCGCAAAACAGTGCGGGCATGTTTGGCGAAGCTTGCTCGACTCCTGGATTTGAGGGGGCTTCGGGCTCCTGGTCTTCCGGGGGTCATCGCTGGACTCTGAACACAAACGAGGCCAATTTCAGTCCATGAGTCAGTGTAGTCTTAAAAAGTAACCTGGCTCGATTTCTGTCGCTGAGAAAAGAATGCGGTTCGCTTTGCTTCAAAAAACATGGAGTGGGCTATCTTCGAGGATGCCACAGCAAAACTTTATAAAAATGAATGATAAACATCCTGGCGCCGGCTACAAGCCACGTGACGCTGGAACTGATACCGCAAATCGTGGACACCGCAAATTTGTGTTTCACAATGCAATAAACACGCGGGAATTCGCTACTAACTCCTGTGTTATGGGAAAGGTTACCGCAGGTTGCAGACGCAGCAGATTCGCGTTTCACAGTGTGGAAGATCAGCGGAAATCCGCCGAGAACTCGCATCTCACGGGAACGAATACCGCAAATTGCGGATGCAACAGATTTAAGTTTTATGGTGCATTAAAAACATGCGAGAACCTGCTACAAACTTGCCTGTCACAGGAACCGATATCGCAAGCACAGATCATGGACAAAAACGCGGGAATCTGCTACAAACTTGTATGTTACGGGAATCAAATACCGCAGATCGCGAATGCAGCAGAATCATATTTCACAATGCGATATACAAGTGGGACCACTTGTATATTGCATGAAGTGGTTCACATGAAGTGGGACCACTCATGTGGAATCGAGGTTGCGCGTGCAGATTGCGGACAAAAACGGGGGAATGCGTTTCAAACTTTATGACACGGGAACGGATACCGCAGATTCACATTTCACGGTGCAACATACATGCAGGACCTCGTGTGTTACAGGAGCCGATATCGTGCGCGCGAGTGTGGACAAAAACGCGGGAACCCGCTATGAACTACGCTTGTCAGACGTGCCGGTACAGCAAAACGCGCAATTGATGCGATTCCGTCGGACATGGCGAGATGTCCAATGGGAATCGGGGGTGGGAGATGTTTCGGAATTTTTATGTTACAGATATTTAGCCAGAAAAACGGGATGGGTGAACTCTCCGGGGCAAGTGTTGTCTCGGAACTTTACGGTATGATGCAATTCCGTCTAGATATTTATTAAAATGGCCTACAAAGTTCCAGACGCACCAAGTCAATGAAATCTGCCAAATCAGGCAGGGTAACATGTGGCACAGCCAACTCCGTCAGACACATTGCGCTTTTTTAAACTTTTTGTGTCGAGCCCACAGATGGCACGGGCGGTAAAATCTAAATAAAGTAACTGTATGTGATCTGCTTGCAGAGCAGAATATTGCCCAACAAACTCAAATTGGGCCTCCAAGTACTGCAGAAAACGCGACAGGTGCGAAGACTTGAGGTGGCGATTCACCGTGCATGCACCGCTATGCGTCTCCCAAGTCCCTTTAAAGTTCGCCAACGAGGAAATGCTGGTGAAAGGAAAAGGAAGGCTAGGTAGCGCGAACTACCGCCTCGTTATAAAAGGTTCAGCCGTTAGCATCAGAGCCATATATGTAGAGAGTTTGGCCATTTGTTGGGAAGTATAGGAGACAGATGAGGAGGCGCCATTGGCCGAAAGCGGGATGGGCATGTTTCAGGAGCGTCTTCAGAAACTCAAATGTGGCCAACCAGAAGCCGGAAATAATACCCTGGCGGTGGTCACGAGAAACAAACTTGATAAGTGCATCGGAGTAACTCTCGGTGACTGAAAATATGGTGCATGTGATGTTTCAATCACGGTCATCCAAAATCATGGTGGAAGAGTGCGACTAGTGAAACGATTGACATTATCCGTACGCCAAGTGCCGAGGGCCGGGAATCTGCATCCGAGCGGTCAGACTCTGTCTGAGCAAAACAGAGTTGAGCGGCGCATTCGTTTCTTACATCTTTCTGCACGATCATGATCGAAACATCACATGCACCCATTTTCAACCACAGGTTTAACTCTTACGCACTTATTAAAATGACCAAAACTGTTTCTCGCTACCACCGCTAGGGGATTCTTTTGGCTTCTAGTTGGCCAAGAGAGCATGCCAAGCCCTCTTTCTGCGTCTGGTGCACGCCCTGGCTCTGTCCGCGCCTCCCATTGACCAAACTCTCTGTATACACGGGCCACGGCTCTGGTTAGCATCTATCCATCCATCCAGCCTTTAGTTACCCTAAATACGGTGTGCTTTACAGGACAGTCGTCCTGCAAAGCATTGCGCGTTCACCCTACACCATCTAGAATTTTGACGTCGTCAAAGAGAGATCGAGTGCAGACACAGATTGGGCAGTCTGCTGCGTCGGCGTACGGCTGGATCTCATGTCCAATCAATGCATCAAAAGCCGCGCGGCGTCAGGTCCAAATGCAGAGTTGGCGCCATCCGACTGTGATGACGTTCCATGGAGGAAGAAGAGGAGGTTCGAAGGCCTCAATTATTTTAGGTGGTGTTGACACACATTTTTTACCCCCACCGTTGCCAGTGCACCGCCGATAGCGGGTGCTTCCGTGTTTACTCGCCGTGCGATCAATTTCTCGGAAAGAGACCTTTTGTTGGTGCTCCGTGCCTCGCTGCATGTGTCAACCCTAAACACTGTTTTTGAAGACGACTCCCACGGCCTTTCTGTGGCAAAACGCGATACGGTGTCTCGCTCCTCCCGACATTTTAGTCCCCTTCCGAACTGCTGTTCGGCACTCGACATCAGCCTAAGGAACAGGGCCAAGTGAGTACGTTGTTGACTGAAGTCGTTTTCTTTTCTTTCCCCTCACCTCCTCCCAGAGTTTGATCTACCATGTGCAAATAAAGTCACTGGATTCTGGGAAAGCAGTGCGAAGCTTCCCATGTGGTCGCCATTGTGGTTAATAGAATGAGCAGTTTCGCCCGACTTCTACATTCTTGGTGGGCCGGTCCAACTTCCTCAAGGCAGGTTGGTTTATAACGTCTTTGAATACCGAGCTTTTGTTATCCACACGCTGGCATGGGCGCACATCTTCGCACCACAGTTGGCGTCGGTGCTTGGTAGGCGTTGAAAAATATTTTTCCTGTCTTGAAGTATGCAAGAACACCATTGTAAGAGATCTGTAGGGATAAACACGATTGATAAGTTGATTGCATGCACAGTACCAAAGATGCTTATACTGGCGAGGGACGCCCTCAGTACTATGTTGCTTCATAGCAATCTTGGCACGACTGGTTGAGACAACCCTTTCGAAGCTTTGAATGGACAATAATGGTGATTGCCGTGGCAATTGAGACCAACCAGCCCATCACTTTACGAGGTTTGGTCATCTGTATGTTTTGGGTTCGGCTTAGCAGGCAGGAAAGGCAATGGCATTACTTTCCCAGGATCCAGCTCCTTTAGGTGGCGATTGTTCGAAGCCCCACCCTCCTCTCTATCATTCGTTCACTGCCCTCCCAGTCTCAGTTCGGGGAAGGAGGAAGCCACCAGGAAGATTTTCTGCCAAGCAGACATTCGTTCCTCGGTCTTCAAAAAATAACAGGGGTTTGTAAACACGCTGCTCGCCGGTCGTGCTACGGGGCGTCTCATGAAATATGGAGATTCCACCGGCAAAACGGCGAATGTCAACGAAGCAGTGAGCATGAGGTAAGTGCATGCCCCTAAGTTGATTTATTTTTCTTAACCCGGAACATTTACAGTTACTATTACTCCACACAGAACCTCGGTTACTGGGGGAATTTGCGGCTTTAGCTTCAGAGCACAGACAACTTCAAAGGTGCATCGAATTAAACAAAGGTGTTGAAGTACCTACCGAGAGAGGGTTCGAGCAAGTGGCTCTCGCAGGGGAATACCTTCCACCGAGATTATATTAATAAGGCCGTTGGAGCGCTCCCATTCGGACGTGCTCCCAACGTTTGATTGCTCCCACCACTTGAATCCAGAGACCGCGGCTGCCATTTTTAGCCCGCGGATTGTTGTTTATGTTTGCGATGTTTCCCCATGTCTTCCCCGCGTTTTCCTCGCGACCCTAGAGGAGTGACACAAAAAAAGGCATGAGGTTTGGATAGTGTCTCTTCGCCTCCTAACGGGAACCTTGCATTGGTGTTTTCATGGTTTTCCCGGAGCAAGTTTGCAAAATTCACAAACGGACTGCGCCCCCGCGCTGAGACTTGTGCGGTAAACTCAAAGTCACAGTGATCGTGTCATGGTGTTAATACCGTCATTACGCAACGAGGTCATTACGCTACATTGTACTGTAGTTACGCTCTTCTGGCCTTTTGGTTTGGAAGGAAATTGGACGTTTTCCGGCACCTCTGGTGGGTTCAAAAATTAAATTGAGGGTGGCGTAAGTTACCGGTTAGCAAAATCCCCAAAACATTTTTCTGGAGCTTGTGATAAACTTCCTGTTACATATAACTTGAAATTAAAAAAATTTAGTTACGTAAGTTTTTGCTGGGTGATGTAAAATACGCCACTTATGCTCAGTTATTTTTGTTGTTGTATGTACGACGTTTCGTCCAAGTTTCGCCCTGTGGTTTCGCCCGTGTTTCGCCAGTTTCGCGTTTGGTTTCGCCGTTTCCGTTTCCGTCAGTGGGTGAGTGAGTTTCGTACGTTTTCTGTACGTTTCCTTGTCTGTCCTTCGACGCCGGGTCGGCCGGGTGGCCGGGCGCGTTGGTGTCCCGCAACTAATTCGGGTTCTTTGGGAAGTCGCAGGCGGGTGGGTTCAGGATGCATTCAGCGATCCGCATGCAAGAGTCTTCCTCGTACCCCGAAATTCAATGGGACCCCCTTCTGTTCTTGAAAGCGCCTGAAGAGGACAACGCAGAAAGTGTGGACTGCGCGACTTCGTCTCAACAGGGTAGTGAAGGTAGGGCGCGTTTGTCTTATTGTAGACGCAGTGTGAGCCATTAATGGCAAGCAGTGCTGTCGGCCGAGCGTGCCACTTCATCTCTCATTTGCACGACAGCTCGTGCACATGAAACGGTGGCCCGCGCCAACAGCTTTGGCAGTGTTTTATCGCAAACGACGTTCTAACGATACAAGAACTCCGTTCTGTCAAAACCGTCAGAGCTGCAAGAAAAAAAAAATAATCGCGTGGTTAATAACCGGCAAAACCTGCGTGCAAGAAACTTCAGTTGTCGTCGAATCGAACTTCGAAGTGGCGTTTGAAGACTTCAAACACGTGTTCTTCTGTCCGATTTGAGTTTGCCGCACAAGCCTGAGTGCGTTCCTTTTGCCACTTGCCACCGCCCGAAATATAAAGCTGCGGCCAGGGTAATCTAATAACGTTGGCTGCGGCGCTACTCCTGTGACGCCATCGGCTGTGGTCGTGTTGCCATCGGCGTATCGTTGAAGGTTGGCTGGAGAAACAAAAACGCGGTGTAAAAACGCAACTTTTTTTTTGTGTTTTCGTTGTTGTTGACATGCACGTGTTTTTAATCTAAAATTAAGGTTGTGAACAAGAATCTGTCTAGAAAACTGATTTTATACTACACAAAACGATTATTGAGCATGCAGGAAAAATGTGCTTGATTTTAAGCCTCAAACTTTCAGTGGTGTAGCTGTCACTGCAAGAGGTAGATGTTTTCAAGAAAAAATATTTCCCATGAAATGACAATATTCAGAGACGGGACACAACAAAACGAATCAGTAAGAGTTAGCATAATTAGCTTATGTGGTCAATGAGTTTGCCACACAAGCATAATTAGCCTATGTGGTCAATGAGTTCTTACATAAAGCTACTAAAAGACAATTATTTACAAATACCACCTATAGCTGGTGACAGAATAAAGAGTTCAGGCGAAGCTGCTCCCACCTCTTTCCATGTTAGCAGAGCGAATGCTGGAGAGAGCGACCTCCCGTCCAGCGTATCGCTCTGCTAAACCAAAGAGGTGGGAGTTTCTCCTGAACTGTTAACCTGTCACCAACTATAGTGCTCTGCTGCTCTTTTTAAAGGGCTACTGACAAACCCCACATCAATACCTTTTGTACAGTCTCAAATGCTTTAGGGGCATTTGATTATACAAAAAAAATTAATTGTGAATATTTTTTATTTTGCAATACTGGAGGGAAAAATTTGTCCCCCCTCCCAAACTTGGTCTTTAAACCCCACTAAATAAAACACTGCTAAAAAATTCAAGTGTAAAGGTGATGTGTCATCTGCATGTGGTAGAAGGTCCTGTGGCAAGTGCACACCAAAATAGGTGCGTGGTTGGCCGGTTGGCAGCCGCGAGTGCTTGTGATTGCCGTGATCGATGAGGAGGAAAGAGAGGAATTGAAATGACACTGCTTGAGTGAAGTTGTCCCAAAAAGGCAAGGAGTGCATCATTTTGCCATCTGTGTCATAGATTCGGACACAGATCTCAAATCGGGCTTTCTGAGAATATATTTTTTTTCTCCAAATAGCAGTTCACAAGCTTAAAATGTTTCGGGCTGTCCTTTAGTATCATTTACGGCGATAAAAAAAATTATATAGATGCTGGGGTTGTCAGTGGCTCTTACAGCGGTAGCTGTTAGTGCCCCTTCCGGGCAAAAAATGCTCATGTACGAATGCAAAACCCCACTCTACAGCAGAGGCACTGCTCTCCCTCTCCCTGTCATTTCTCACACACAGCGAGGCTCTCTCTCCCTCCCCCCCCCCGTAAGCTGCCGCTGTTCCTAAAACGGAGAGCACTCTCTGCCTCCTAATCGTTCCTGCTACATCCACATACCCTCCCACAATGCTCTCCCATCCTCCCCCTCCTCCGGCAGCTGCAGTTGTGAAATACCCTTGTGGCCACGCTGTGTGGACACGCTCCCTCGCCTCCTCACTGCCGCCACCCATGTTCCGTTCTCGTGTCTCTCCGCGCTTCAACAGAACAGTTTGCGTACATACTTTTGCTTCTTCTACCACAGCTGCTGTACGGGCACCCCCTTTCTGAAACAATGTTTCTGCCCCAAAAAGGTGCCCCCTCTGTGTCCTTCAGTACATGCAACATCTCACACAATCGTTCCACCAAAGCACAGATCTCTTGCTTTCCACTGAAAACGAAGAACCCATCGCCAACATTGCAGCACACTGGCTCAAGGCAAAACTCCTTCAACATGCTTTTCCACGACGTAGCAGCTGCCGCTGTCAATCACAGCACACTTTGAGTGGTTGTTTGAAATTTGTTTAAGCTCATTTTTATTAAAAAAAATGTAATACATACAGAACCAACATTTTAAAAATTTTATTGTCTGCAAGAGAAACTTGATTCTGAGAAAGTACATCTTAATATTTAGCTTAAAAATACTTAAAATACATAACATTAGTTAATTTAAAAAAATGAAAGTGTGAGGAAGAAAGACAATCACACTCTTGGAAAGAATCACTGACAGTCTTTGTGTGTCATATTTCTAATTGTGTTAAATGACGTGGTTGTGGTCAGAATGCACTTGCAAAAAATGCACATAAAGAGCTTGTCGCCTACCTTCAAATGGAAGCTTGAATATTACCCGGTGAGCTTGAAACTTCCACGCATTTGGGCCTGGATGACAGTAAAGACTGATATTCGATTCCACCACATTCTTAACCTTCAATTGCACCATCTAGCTCACATCTGCATGACCAACAAAAACTGCGCACGAGTTATTTGTCGCCCTTGAATTGTATTCATACATTGTATTCACATATTTCAGAGCAGAAGTTCTGCATGTTCACATTAATGGCGCAGCATTAAGAGGATGTAAACAAACACAGCACACAAATGAAGAGCGCTAAGGTGGCCTCAGAAGCATAGCTTATAGTTTGAAGATTAAAGAAAGGAAATTTAAACGGCGGTGGTTAACAGTGAAGTCGTCGTTGAGCGATTCTTTGCTGGCCCTGGGAGTGACTCTGGCTCCCTTTGTACCTTCTGTTTTTCTGCAGCGTCTCAACATTTTTTCTGGACACTTCAGGAGTGCATACGCACAAGAAAATACACCAAAAACCAGGCAAGTGCGCAGAAGACGAATTTGCCAGTATTCAGTGGCAAGCACATGCGGCCAACTGAATAGATGTAGCCGCTTATTCTGTAACGTCAACACATATAAATTCAGTACTCCAAACCTGGTTAATATGCTTTACAGGATTTTGTTTTTCTTAATTAGTCCAGAATTAAAAAAATATAAAAAAATACAGAAGCTTGCATTGGAGCTTTTTTAGCCCTGGGGCCCATTTAGTGGCCATGGCAGCCACTAGAAAGGCAAAATGGGTGCATTAGTTTGTTAATTGACCGAAAAGTTATAATTTAGTTTTTATTTTCCTATTGGGTGGCATAGTGCATTTGTAGAATTTTTGCTCATCCTCGGTACGACGTAATCGTGCTGTGAAATATTGACTGAAAAATTGAGCAGTCCTGACCTGTGTGAATCCACACAAAATCTTTTCAGACCCTAATGCATCCTTATGTATTTTAATGCATCCTTATGTCACTGCAGGCCACACAGGTGTTTGGTCAGGAAAGAGGTAAAATGTAAATTAAAACTTTATAGTTCAACTTTTGCATCCAGCCGATACTTCAGACCTGGTCACAAACATCTTCTGCCATGGCGGACAACGTTGGTTAAGCATTCCTAAAGGCATGGTGCACTTGCGAAGTACAAATAGTCGGGTGGCATCCGCTCTATGTTAATACCAATCCCAGCGTTTTGCAACAGACGCAGTACAGGCGTCGTCTGCATCTTGGCAGGCCTCTTATTCAAAGGAGTCTGAGACTTGCATGCACATCACTCAGAAATGCAGCCAGAGTTTATAAGCAGAACATTAGGATTGGTATTAACATACAGCGGAGTGCAGGTTTGTTGTGTGTTGGCAATGCTGTGCCCAGTGCAGGGGTGGACGCTCGTCCCACAAAAACACCGCGGATCGTGTTGCTGGCGCCATTTCTGTGCTTGTTCCAGGAAAGTAAAAAGAGCAACAAACAAACGCACATTTTCTCTGACGTAGTTAGGCGTGCCGCCTCTCAACTGCCAAATTTGTCGGATTTCATTGGCATGGTGGTTCTGGAAGTTTATAGGCCATTATTTAGATGGAATTGCATTTTAATACTCTATGCTTTCAAGCATTGGGAACAGCACACACAAAAGAACAACCTCGAAGGAAAGTGCACAGAGACACAGGCTGTTGGTGTGCTCTTTTCTTTTGTTGTTGCTCTCTTGCATGCCCCAGCTCTTCTCGTGGTTTGAAAGCATGCTTCCACGAACCATACACGATGTCAACCATTTTGTGCCGCGTTGTCGATGCTAGACTAGCTTCCGCAGTCCTCCAACTCCGCCAAAGCTAGTTGCGCGAGCACATGTGAATAAAGCATAAGACGAAGCCACACACTCTTGCAGCAGTGTGGTGCTTGCCTCGACAATGCAGCACAAATTAGTTGACACCGAGTATGGCCCAAGTTTGAGTCTTAAAACATAATATTCTACTTCTGAACTTTGTAGGTACCTAGGTAGGAGGAGCGAGGAGCGTTTATGACCACACCGATTCGTGGACCAACATGCTCTCTTTTATGTTCAGAATGCAGCGACGACCCCAGAAGGCCAGGAGTCCGGAGCCTGCAAAAAGTCTGGAGCCTGGCAACCTTCGCCACAAATGCCCGCACTGTCTGACGGCGTTTGCGACCAAGGGGGCCTTCCGCCGACACGGCTGCGTCCTCAGGGACCTCTTCCGATTCCGCTGTGAGACGTGCGGGACGTCCTTTGCGAGCAAGGCCACCTTCATCAGGCATTCCTGCAGTCGCACAGGTAGAGAGCACTGTGGCTGACCGTTGAAGCTCCTCCGAAAGCGTACAATGTTGAAATTGCCCGACTCCAAATGCTGACGATTGCTAACAGTCAGCGACCAGGAGGTCCTTCACTTGTCTCTCCTCCAGCACAAGCTCTGGCCGTTCAATGACAGTACTAACAATCAGCGACCAGGAGGTCCTTCAATGGCTCGAGGTTCTCAAAACACGTCTTCGACGTGCCTTGAGAACCTCGAGCGTGCGCACAGAGTCAAAGTGGGGTGAAGGGTAACGAGCTCGTGCTGGAGGCTGGGTATTCGAAAGGGATGCCCTGCCATTCTCATTTTGTTGGCGACAGTTGAGTCACTAAATGTGGTATGCTTAAAGGGCCACTGACACCCCAAAATCGGTATTTTAACGTGAAGCCTTCTTTGGCTCGCCATGGGGGGGGGGGGGGCCTCGCCAGATTTAGTGAAGCCCAAAAATCAACCGCGAAACTCAATGGTGATTGGCTGGTGGAAGGGTCACGTGATCAACGCCAATTGGCTGATTCTGGTGAGATTAGGAGGCTTTGGAAAACCACCAGGCTTTAACCCTTAAAGTGATGCTGAACTGAAATTTGGAGCTCACAAAACAAGGCTGGAGTGGTGGGGGGACGCTGCAAAAACCCCCAAATCATCACTTATATAGCTGTATCTCTAACGGATGCCGTATTTTTGGAAAAGAAGTGCGCGATTGAACACGGCCGACGAGACATGTGACGTCCCGATTCTCATTCCCTCTCCTCTTTGCTTCTTCCCCTCGAGCAGGTAAACCGAAGCGAGGCCACTTTCCTTCATTCTCAGCTGTTTTAGAAGAATCGCGACGTCGCATTCGTCACCTGATCGCTTCCTTCTTTTCCAGAAATGTGGCCGTCTGTTTGAGATATTGATGTATGAGTGATGTTCTTGAGTTTGCAGCGTCCTGTTTAACGTTTCTGCGGCCTTATTTTGCAAAATCCATACTTCGGCTCAGCATCTCTTTAAGTGCCACTTTTTTTTTTTTTTTTTTTTTTTTATTGGGAATTTTATTTTTTTAGTATTGCAGGTAGACCTGCGATACTAGAGGAATCGGTATATTTCTGTGTGCAATGAACCTTGTTAAGTTGTGCACATGTGCAAAGCACCTTGTATATGTGTAATCTTACATCCTCTGGGGTTGAGTGTAAAGAAAAACACTAAATTAGGGCAGTCCTGCTGATGTTTCCGCGCTAAAACACCAAGTATGGTTCGGCCACCTTATTTGAGGTTGCAGACTGTGGAATCGCCACCACCACCCGAATCATTGTTGTCGTCGTCTTCATCGGATTCACTTGAAGAGCCAAGTTCAGCAGCAAAGTCATCGTCTTCACTCGGCGAACAAAACTCAACTTCTTTCGAGTCATCCTAGCCTTCTTCAGCGATCGCTCTTCTTTTTTGTGATGAAGCTCCCCATGCTTTGTTGGCTAGCGACGCCATTTTTAGATGACTGATACCAGAGAATATTCTCATTTACCCTACCAACGGCAATGAAAAAAAGACTCACTAAAATGAGTGCTGCCATCTATGATCTGCACTGCGAACCACTCGGACGAGCGCAGTTTGTCCGTGGAATCGGAGGGCTAGCTAAAAAACCACTGGACGAGCTGAGCTAGTGTGTGGCAATTTTACCCTGAAAGCCGCCGGCGAGCTCCAGCTCGTCCAAGGCATTTGAAAGGTTAAAATTCAATTAGCGCCAGACTCTTTATTCCAGGAACTGCTATTGAGCTTAGGTGTTGCGTGTTATCTGGCAATGAGCGCCGCGAGCGTAGGCAAAGGGCTTGGTAACGTTCCGGAGTTACACCGGGACGTTTCACGTGTAACACAATTGCCCAGTAGATTGCTAAGCAATTTTTTTACTGCCTAAAACACATTTCAAAATGCTGCCATATAATTTATAAACCATAAAAAGATATAAACCATAAAAACGCCTGCTCGCAATAGTTTTTTTTTTCATCACGTGCTGCGATAGGTTTTCTGATCACGTGTTATGACGTCATTGATGGTAAAATATGCAGAAGTATTGAGGTTGCGAAAGTTACATACATTTTGATAACATTTCTTAATGGCATGCACGAAACACATTTTGTACGAACGTGGCTTGCGCATGACGACGCCGGCTTCGAGATGTTAAAATCATATTCTGGAAGTGGTGGCTCTGTCGTGACTTCGATGTTGTCTTTTTTCCTTCTTTGCTTTGCTTTCTCAAAATGGCGATGCCTGATGGTTGCGCAGCAAGTGAACGCGGTTTTGGCGACGGCTCTGAAGATCGGGCGCTTTTTCGCTGCCGGACGACCTTTCGGACATTGAGAAGAAATTAGTCATACTTTTGCTGAGTTGGGGTCTGGTACCGTACGAGACGTCCGATAGAGAGTGTGGGATTCTAGTTTACCCCAAAGTCCTCAGTGAGGCAAATACCCACTCCGTCACTCGTCGGTTGCAAAATGTGGGTTTCGACTTACCTTGCTGATCGCTGTGAGGTAACACCCACTCCGTGGTCCGCTGCTATAGCGGCTACGGCCGGGTCCGTCCGCTGACTGCCGTTAGGCTCCGATGGACGGGAGAACACACCAAACACAGGGAAACCGTAGAAACGTGTTTATTGGCCTTACGCCACACGCTTTGCGCCCGTAGGCAAAACAACAGAGAAATGAGGTTGGCGCTGCCTTATTTGACAGGATCACCAGGAGAAGGGTCCGCGCTGCCGTAACTGGCAGGATCACGGAAAAGGGTAGCAGTAAAATAACGATGAATGCTCCGTCGAGCGTAGCCACCCCTAACCAAGAGCCCCGGCCAGAGAGAGAGAGAGAGAAGTCTTGCAAAAGAAGAAAAACCAAAGTTGGAGTTACAGCCATAGGCCGAACGGTCATCGATGGGTTGGGGAAAGGGAGAGGGATAAAAGCTGATAGAAGGAAAAATTGTGAAAAGGAGGGGGCAGCTGGAAGGAAGGCAGGCAGAGCCAATAGGAGGGGGAAACCCCAGGAAATGTCCAAGCGTCTTGTCCAGTAGGCCGGGTGCGCAGGGCGCATCTTCATAGTATCCAGGCGACTCTTCATAGTACCCAGGGTGGGGCAGGGTCAGCACACGGTGTCCGAGTTTTCCAAGCACTGTCACCAATCACACCAGCGCCAAGCATCCCAGTATTCCGAGCCAAAGTGCAATGGGTCGGCAACCCGGTATCTCCGTTACTACCTGTGGTGCACACTACACGGCGTAGCGAAAGGTGGGGGGGGGGGGGGAACATTAATAGATTCCGCTCCCTCAGCCCCGGCCACAGGGTGTGGCCGGCTTATGTAGCCTGCGGGAAATAGACGCGCCCGGGGAGGCCGGTAGAAGGTCACTCCAAAACGGGACGCGTCCATAATCACTCCCAAGGGTGTGCCGATGGCGCGTTCACCCAAAATGGGCAAGGGAGAGCCGGCCCCTTCGGGGAATTCGACCTCGTGGTTCCTTGTATCGGGGAGGCCGACGCCATTGATGACGACGGCTCCCGCGGCCTGCTTGAAGCTAGGCCTAGATAGGGATAGAGGGAACCCAATGGTTCCCACAAGAGCTGGAAGAATGCGGCAAAGACGTCACAGAGTTCATTGCCCTCTTCAGATTTGCGGCACCTCGACAACGCAGACAGATAAGATTGCGTTGCATGCACCGAGCAATTGTCCTGCAGGAATCGCCTCCAGCCACGCCTCCTCCGTCTCAGATTAGTTCCTTGGAAGCTTGCGTAGAAGGGCACTGGCAAATGTGCTGGTGTCGGGACAGTCCTTGACGCAGCACAGACGTGACGTCGCCATTCACATCGCTCACCAAAGTCCGCTGCTCATCGTCTTCAACTGCACCGCTTTTGAGAGTTTCCTGAAATGCCCGAGCGGAACGGCAAACCGGCGATTTATCGAGACTCGCACTCGATGCACCGTCTGCTTACGCACGCATTGCCGGCGCAGAACGAAACTCGAGAGTGAACACCTGATTGACGAGGAGACCAGAGGGAAAGAGGAACAACACTTCTAGTTAAAAAGCTACAGAAAAAGAAAAATTCGCCAAACCATCTTTGACGTTACCGAGGAGTGCGGAAACAAATCTGAAAATATCTTTTTTCTCTGCAAATATGCTGTTTCCAGGCTTCAAATTTTGAGGGTTATATCCAAGTACCATAGCCAACCGTTTAATAAAAAAAAAAAAAAAATTGGGGGTGTCAGTGCCTTTTTAAAGTGGCACTAAACCACTTTCTGCAATAGTCTATTTAGGGTCATAACAAGTGTATAGACTCTAAGCGTCCTAAGAAAACCAAACATTACATTCATGCGACGCCGAATTGTCTATTAAAGGGACACTGACAAGGTGTTTATGCTCGCCAAGGTTTTTAGTTGTATGTGACACATAAGAGCCCAACTACCCAGAACACAATTTGCGGCTCGAAATTTGTTTTCTTTCCGCCCGAAAACTGCCACTTGAGAACTGGCCAGTTTGAGTCACGCTCACTCCCTTCTCCGTGGTCACGTGCTATTTGTTTATGGTTTAGACACAACCACCAAAGATAATCAGATTCATGGGTCATCGAAGGCACACACTCAGTAGTACAAATGGACAAAAAATATGATACCCATTTTCTTTAGCTTCTAAAAAACTGCTAACATGTTAAATTAAAAAAAAAAAAAAACTTTGCACAGCCACGTGACTTTTGGGTATCTTTCTCCTCTATATTTCTTCTTCCTCCCCAGTCCACTTTTGGTTTCGTGCAGTTGCATTTTTTGTCTTTATTAAGAAATATACGTGACTCTCTAGCAAAATATTGATTGGGTAGTCTTCAGACACCATAATAAATCACCTAATAAAAAATAAAAATAAATTTTTTTGTGTTTTTTTTTTTAAAATTGGTATCGGAAGATTGATTACCTCGAAATTATCGCAGACGCCAGAGGGCGCCGTCGCACGAGGAAGGGCAGGGGTACTATCGCAGAGAGTGGTTTAATGCCCCCCTTTAAAGGGGCACTGACAGGGTGTTTATACTCGCCGAGGTTTTTATTTGTACATGACATACGAGAGCCCAACTACCCGTGACACCATCTGCGGCTCGAAATTTGTTTTCTTTCCTCCCGAAAACCGCCGATCAAGAACTGGCTGGTTTGAGTCGCGCTCGCTCTCTTCTTTGTGGCCACACTTCGTTTTTTATGGTTTAGACACAACCACCAAATATAATCAGTTGTGGGTCATCGAAGGCACACACTCAATATTAAAAACAGAAAAGAAATATGACACCCACTTTTTTGGTGGCTTCTAAGAGGCTGCAAATACATTGATTAAAGAAAAAAAAGCTGCACAGCCACGTGACTTCCGGCAACATTCACCTCCTCTACTCGCAACCTCAACTGGTTTTCCAAGATGGCGGTTAGAGTGGGGGTCGGAGATGAGTGCTGGTATACCATTTGCTGAGCCTGTCTAGTGTGCTGGCTTTACTGAGCGACACAAATCTTTAGGCTGTTAGGCCCGCAGGTCACCTCTTTATTCTGAAAACAAAAATGGTGTCTAGTCTACTGTTTATGCCAGCAGGCACGTTCTAGGTCAGGAGCGAAACTGGGACTAAGTTCGGTGTCTCTTTTAATTCGAGATCTGTCTCACAGTGTAATTATTAAGCTAAAGAAATTGGTCGCGGAAACTTTATTTCGTGGCATGCGTGTCAGATCCAGGCGCTTCAAAATATTTTGGAGAGCTCAGTGTTTCTTTAAAGACAAGGTTTTTAAAGGAACACTGATGTTCTATGATACCTCAGAGGTATCATAGAACATCACATTTGTTGAAAAAATCAGTGCTGATATTTGTGTGTTGTGGCTGCTTTTTTCTCACTGAGATAATTGTCATTTGATATATTGAACTGCAGACCCTTTAATAGGTTTTTGAAGCATTTAGGTGATTAAATGCTTCAGCATTTATTACTAGAGCAAGAATAACAGAATCAATCATAATTCTACAAAATATTGCCAGGGGTGAGGATCTTAGAATATGTCCACAAAACATACAAGTTAAGAAAAGCTGTTCTCACTACAAAAACCCAAAAACGGAATCCAAGTTAGACAACAGAAGTGGGTATGTTTTTTTTCTTAAGGCAGTGCGTGACGCATAGGACTTTATATTACATCCAATGTTTATGTCAGTCATGATAGCGATGTCAGAGTTTTTTGCATGCTAAAAGGAAAAGTGACACCTCTCTGTAAAGACTATTATCATTATGGTTAAATGGCATATTTTTTGTGATTGCGACGTTAATTGAGGGCCTACATTACTGCAATTTGTATATAATATAATACAATTAAGATATTTTGATACTTTGATTTTTTGAGCTCTAACAACTGCCATAGTCTAACAACTGTGTCAGTCCAACGTTGCAAAATTATCTTCACTGGTGCCAATGGACCTTTCTGGAAAGTAGCACGTGCCGATTGAGGGCGCGTGTGAGGCATTAGAACAGTGAGGGTTGCTGCTCCGTCATCTGCTGGTACCGCCGTACAGCCCGCAAAAAGCACGTTGCCAAAGTTCATGTTGGGTCCCTGCATATGGCAGACGGCAATCTTTGCAGTGCCCTGTGCTGAGCTGCTTTGCCCAGATGAGGAGAGAAACCCTCAATCACAGCACGTCCATCCACTGCCCTTTTTTGGATGGGCCACCATTATTTTTTTAAATGATCCATCGCACGTGGGCCACGCGCCAAAAGAGCAGGGTATCACTCACACATCCAACGTGTTATCTTTCTGTTCAAGAATTAATTGAGATAGTTGGTACTTTTTTTTTCCCCAAAGAAAGAACAACAAAAAAAAAAAACCACCACAGCTTGTCTCAACAACATTCGAAGACCGTTAGCTCACTTGGATGCATGAATGGATTAAGAATGGTGCTGCAGTTCGAGCGGTAGCGTGCGCCACCTAGCATGCAAAAGCTGGACTAGGCGAGACTTGGCTTGCCTAAAGGGCACAGTTCCCATAATGCCTCGGAGCGCTCACTGGAGGTGCTTGCGTTCCAGAAAGGTCCATTGCAGCATTTTTTAATTAGCAAGTTATAAAATAAAAATAGTCTAAAATGAAAAATTCTAGCTAGTGTGAAAAATCAATGTAAAATGACATTAATTGTGAGTAAAGCATATGGTGCTATTAAAGTCACGACTTATGACAAGTCGGCGAAACTTCCAGATTCGCCGCCAATCCTTGCGAACCAACTGCCCCAAAATACAAAAAACAAATTCCGTTTTTTTTTGGGGACATTTATTCTTTTTATTTATATGCGCCGTCGTTTCGCTATTTTCAACCTTTCCAATTCGAAGGAACGCCTACCCACTTACACGTCTGCTCACTGCAGCATGTTTCGTTGGCGTTGAAAAACTGATGAAACAGTAGTGAGTTTTAGTATTGCATATACGAGCAAACGCAAGCACTGTGTGTTTGCATGAATGTTGCGTGTTCTGCACTGCCCATGCACAGGGCCCAAAATTGAGGTCTTAAATTGGCACCACTGATCTCCACTAGAGGGGGCTGGATGGCGCTTTGAGCAAACAGGTATGAAGCCACCGGAAGTAAGCGGCTTGTCCCGGAAGTGAGCGCTTGGCAGGCTTTGTAACCCTTCCGAGTGCTGGTCCGAAAAGCGTCGAGGGCGCTGGATTTTCACTTGTTCCATCAAGAGAGCCTGCTTGTGGCGCAGTAAGAGCGCATGCAGACTCGAGAAGTATCATGGGAAGCCATTCAATGTAAACATTTTGAGATTCTCTCTGTTCAAGTGTAAATATGTCCCAAGTTCAAATGCCTCATTCTCGGGATTCAATCCAGAATGGGAGTATTAAAACCCGATCAAAGACACAAAAACGCATGGACCAAAATATCGATTGAATGCACTAGGAAGCCCAGCGCACGCCCGACTTCCGGGACAAGCATCGAACTTCCGGTGGCTTCACTTGCGCTAGGCTCGGAGAGCAGCTAAGCGCCATCCAGCCCCCTATAGTAGAGATCAGTGATTGGCACATGGCGACGACGTGCGTGCGCCGCGTGGAACGCGCAACTAATGCAAACACACGGCGCTTGTGTTTGCTTTTGTATGCGAGACTAAAACTCTCTAGTAAGGTACAATCCCATACGGGCTGCAGCACTGCATTGGGACAGTGAAGAGTTTTGTTTGTATTCAGAAATGACTGTTCGCAAGCCATGATCGCGACCAGTCCCGCCGTGCCTGCTGGGCAGGAGAACCAAAGACCCTCGGTAGAGCGCTCTTCCGGTTTCCACTGTGAGAAAGCGAGCAACGACCTGGAGGAGCGAATATTTCTTCTTCCTCCCCAGTCCAATTTCGATTTCCGAGCAGTTGCGTTTTTTACTTTATTAAAAATATATGTGACGCTGTAGCAAAGTATTGATTGGGTAGTCTTCTTACACCATAATAAATCGCCTGGCAATAAATTAAAAAAAATGTTTTGGGGGGTGTTGGTTCCTCTTTAGGAGTATTTCACCAATTTCTTGAGCTTCCCAGCATATATCTCTGAACTCGTAATAGCTACTGAGAAAACCGCAAACAAAGGCGGTGCCCGAACCAAGAATAAAATTTTCCGCAGTTTTCCAGTGGCGCGACGTCACAAGCAGGCACGAGCACGCAGTCCTGAAAAGAGAGTACCTCGCGTATTGTTTTCATGCTACTACTGTAGAATATTGCGCATACGCCCATACCACACTAAGTGCCCATTCCCAAATTTGTAGGATCTGCGAAAATATGCACAGTACATTTAAAACTAAAATTGATGACCGGTCAAGCGCCCATCCCCCATTTTTTCACGATTAACTCTAAATCTTGAGTGGGCGCTTGCCCAGTATATTACGGTAAGTGAGTGCTGAAATTGACTTCCACAGCAGTTATTTGTCACCTAGCTATGCTTAAAATCACTTGGGAGGGAATTCTACTGCCCAAATCGTGAGCCTGTGCATGTCGATGGTGCCACATTTTCAGTGTTGCCATTAGAGACCATCATTTAAAAAAAACGGTGAGAGTCAAAATAAAAAATATGATACCTTCGCGAAAAGGAAATTATTTTGGCATAGCATTTAGGTTACTAGTTTAGCGGCATTTCTTAGTGTGCCGAGACAATCTAGATACAAGTCAACGACCATGATATGGAATGGCAGGGCGATCCTCTAAAGGTGATGTGGCCAAAGCCATACCTAATTTTTTTAGTAGAATCAGTGCCGCCATTCATCGCCGTAGAGGAAACAGACGGTTGTATGTAATGGAGGAGCCACCAAACATGTCTTTTCTTGCCTTTGCAGTCCACAAGAAGACACCAGTGTCGGAAAAGATCAAAGACGTCAACCAGCGTCTTCACAAGTGTCGCCGATGCTCAAAGTCATTTGGAACCAAGAGCTGGCTGAAACGTCACTCCTGCATTCATAAAGACACTTCTCATGTGCAGCGCAAGCAGCGGGACATTGTCCCCGCCAGCCAAGGTGTTGAGCCCGCTTGCCAAGATGTCGCACCCGCTGACGAAGACATCGTCTGCGCTAGTCAAGGTGTCACTCCCGCTAGCCAGGACGTCATCATCAAAAAGCGTCCCGGCGTCGACACCAAAGAACGGCGGTACGCTTGCGACAGGTGCACCGAATCATACTCCGAGGAGACGCAGCTCGCCACCCATATGCGTGGGCACGTCAGCAGCGACCGCTACCGGTGCAAAGATTGCGCCAAGACGTATGCCCGCAGGTTTCAACTACAAACCCACATGCTGACTCACTCCGGCGAGAGACCCTTCAAGTGTCGGCTCTGTCCTAAAGAATTCATTCGAAAAGCGTCGTTGAGATTGCACGGTAAAGTGCATGTCGAGGATAAATACAAGTGCGACCTCTGCCCGGAGAGCTTCCACCTTGAGAGGTCCCTGAAGGAGCACAAGCGCGTGCACGCCCCCCCGAAGCGCTTTCCTTGCGACTCCTGCCCCGAAACGTTTGCGAGCGCGGCAGAGCTGAGGGTGCACGTGCGGTGTCATGCCCCGGAGTATCGCTGCACAGAGTGTGGGAAGTCGTTCGATCGAAAGGGACCGCTCGCGATGCACATGGTGACTCACACGGGCGAGAAGCCGCACAGTTGCGACATCTGCCCCAAGAGGTTCTCACAGAAGGTGGCCCTCACGGTCCACCTCCGCTCTCACGCCAACGACAGGAAGTACAAGTGCGATGTCTGCGACATGAGGTTCCTGCGGAAGCAGGTCCTCGAGCGCCACATGGCGGTGCACACTGGAGAGCGGAAGTATGCGTGCGAGCACTGCCCAAAGCGGTTTGCGCAGAAGGCAACGCTCTTGATCCACGAGCGGACTCACAGCGGCGAGCGACCCCACGCGTGCACCACCTGCGAGAAGAGGTTTGCGACCAGGACAAACCTGGAGCGCCACGTCGCAACTCACACCGGCGAGCGGCCCTTCGAGTGCTGGTTGTGCCCCGCAGCGTTTGCCACCAACTCGACGCTTCAGGACCACGTGCAGGCACACCAGCGGACGCGCGAGTACAAGTGCGTTGTGTGCGAGCTCGTCATGTACAGCAGGCGGGGCTTCAGGGACCACATGAAGAGGCACACACGCAAGGTCGAGTCGACCAAATAGTAATAGTGGACGTGCCTTCTTATTAGACTCTCCTTTATGTTTCCTGCTTTACCAAAGGTTGTTAGCATGCGCGAACTTGATTACGGCACGAAATAAATGTGCTCGGTACGAGTGAGGGGTCCTCGAGCCACTTGGTTGTTTGCTCGTCGGAGCAAAGTCCGACTAGCAATGTTACGGTTATTTTTGCTGTCGGGACAACAGTCTAGTTCAGTGCTCCTCTGGCTGCTGCGTAACGCTTGGGAATCGGGGAGCAGTGCCAATTTTCTACGGCCAATTGAAGAGATAGAAAGTGGGAATATGTGCAGAATATACTCGGCCGCTTGAAAACTGTGCATCTTGAAGCCATGAGAGCCCTTATGGTGATCAGTTTCGGAGCGTGTTATGCACTGCAGCTCGGAGCAAGTGCAGCAGTAGTTCGGAGTGGAACACTCAAAGGTCCTTGGCTCGATCCACTCGTCTTGTTTTTCACTTTTTATTAGATCATCGCTCGCACCTTGCATGACAGCAGATGTCTACTACTTTTACATGTGGTTCAATTTCAGAAACAGCCTTCAGGCTCCTGGAAAGCCACAGTTTTTCGGCAAGCCTAGATCGACAACGAGTGATGCAAAACTATCGATAAATCAACTATCGATACTATCGATAGTTGGAAAAACTATTGATAATGTCGCAGAACTATCGATAGTCGACTATCGATAGTTTTCGATAGTCGACTATCGATAGTACTGTCGATAGTTTCTTCGATAGTCGACTATCGATAGTATACAATCAATAGTTTTTTTTACTATCGATAATCAGATTTTTGGCGACATGGAGACTATCGATAGTACTATCGATAGTTTTTGCACCACTAGAGCGAACACAGTTGCCGCACCGCTGCTTGCCTCCTTCCTCCTCTCTCCGCCCAAACTCCCGTCTTCGTCATCCCTGAAAGCTGAACCAAAGTGGGCATGGTAGGTGCTTGGGCTAGTTGGTGTCCCATTTGAAAAAAATAAAGCGAGAAAAAGAGAAAGAGAGCGACGCAAACTACTAGTGTCGCAAAACTAT
Organism: Ixodes ricinus; assembly: GCA_037355805.1. NCBI lineage: Eukaryota > Metazoa > Arthropoda > Arachnida > Ixodida > Ixodidae > Ixodes > Ixodes ricinus. The sequence continues at coordinate 47,879 of JAZHYW010012416.1, forward strand.
CGATAGTAAACTGTTGACAGTACTATCGATAGGTTTACGATAATTGAGTATCGATAGTTTTCCGATAGTCGATTAACGGTAATTTTCCGATAGTTGACTATCGATAGCACTATCCATAGATTTTCGATAGTCGACTATCGATAGTACTATCAATAGTTTTTCAATAGTCGACTATTGATAGTACTGTCAATAGTTTTTCAATAGTCGACTATTGATAGTACTATCAGTAGTTTTTTTAACTAGCGATAGCCAGATTTCTGGCTACTATTGATAGTTTTTCACCACTATCGGCAACCCCTTTGAGTGTTTCTTCGTGTCCATTTTTAGGATAAATTTGGTCACATGATTCTTGATCTAACATTTCCACAACAGTTGAGGTTAAGAGCAGTATTTAATTCCAAATGAAATTGATTAAGTAGTGGTTGTGTCACTTTTCTGATCTCGCTTATGCGTGGACAACACTGAAAGAGCATTGAAAAGTAAACTGTGTGCATCAACAGGCACAAAAGTATACACCTTTCCAAGAAACACTCGACCCCAGGGGCAGCAAACCGTCTTTGAGCCCAGTCACTGGGTTTGAGGCTAGACTTTCACCGGCGTCCCTATACTCCGTTTCACCTGATGTTGTACCGCAGACAAGGGTAGAAGCGCGAGCTCATAGCGTTGGGAGCCACTCTTAACGCACGAGAGCTTGTGCCGCCCGAGATGTGCCCTAGAGCAAGGAGCTCGCGCTTGTAGCCTTTCCTGCGGTACATCATAAGGTGAAACGGAGTATAGTACAGAACGAGAGCCACTTCGCGCTGCCATACCGCCAAATGGCCTTTCAACGCTCCGGGACCTTTCTACGCTTGCCGTTCGTCGGCGCCTCATCCCACTAGCCCTTTCTAATATGCGCCGCTTTTTCCGCCGCTTGGTGGCAGGTATGTCGACGGGTCATTTCTTGTTTCCGTACTTTATAAACTGCATTTTGTTTCTTTTCTGATCTAAAATACTGAACAAAAACTATTTTCATACATAACTGAAACGGTTCGCGACACATATATTTTGTATCTCGACTAAAAGAAAAAGCTTTTAGCGGCTCTGACCAGTAGTAAGCCCAGGACCAAAAACGTCACATTTTGCGCGCTTTCGGTACCGCGGGTCGCCCTCGTAGGTGGAGGAGGTTTCCGCGTCGTCCGGTTAAAATATGACGCGCTGATATTTAGTCACTCTCCCCGTGCCCGCTGGCTTGCCCGAACCCCAAGAGACGTGGAAACCGCAAAAAAGGTAGACACTTAAATATGATTGCAGGGCCCCTTTAATCCAACCCTGTACACTACCCAATGCCCGTGTTTTTTTTTGTTTTGTTTTTTTTTCAAAATAAGGGTAATCGTTGAGTTCAGTAAAAAAGAAAGAAAAGGTATAAATGCTTTTAAGCTAGGTTAGCGCAAGCTACCACCATCCAACTTACTTTTCATTTGTTTTGCAAATTGCTCACTTTTCCTTCCACAGACTGCTTCAGTGGAAAAGGGAGTGAAAAGAGGCAGAAAAATGTAGGAGGGAAGAATGCAGGAAAAATTGGCTCTAACAATTAATGTACAAGTCACAAAAACAGGACACAAGAAAGTAAAATGTTGGATAATTCACTGGGAAGTTCTTTACAGTTTGAAGCGAGAACGGGAGTTTTGAGGACGAGGACATATACGGCCGAATTTCCAGAGACGGGCACATTATGTGCCGCCTGCCATAATGAGAGCGAGATACTAGAGCACTTGGTTTTGAAGTGCAGGGGGCCTGCCCTGCTCTCCCCGAAGGGGTAGCGGATTTGGTCGGGGCCCTGGGTTTGCTTTGGCGATGATGCAAGGACAAGAGAAAAGAATAGTCACAAAATGGCGATTAGAAGATTAGTGGAAATTATCTAGGGAAAATTGAATGATGCAAAACTATAGCTAGCACATCATGACTCCCTCCCACGTGGCTCCGGCCCAAAGTCTCAACCCTGTCTCCCAGTGGGTCCGGTGTGGGCTAACGCCGACAAGATTTGCCTAGAGGAAAATCGGCGACTCGCTCGCTGGGGGGAAGAGGCAGGGGTGATGTTTTTAGTTTTTTTGCCTGGTCCCCAAAGGTCATCTTGGTGACAGGGCCGTGTGTAGAAAGTCTGGTCATTGGGAGGAGCCGGCGGAAGCCGGGGTGGAGCGGCGAAAGTGGCGGCACTGCCAGCGCCTCATATTTCACCCGTGATTATCTTGCAAAGTAAGATTGCACTGCGATAACCTTAAAGGATTCGCGTAGCGCAGTGCAGGTATTTTCTGTTTCTGGATGAGGCTGAAAGGACATGAATATATAATTGTAAGAGATTGGTGGAAAAGGGGAGTTTCAAGGTGCTGAGTACGTTTACGGAGCCAGGAAACATAACATTGACGAGAAAGATTTTCTGAAACATGAGGCGACACTGTGAATGTAGGGTGCGCGTTCGGGGTTCGGATCGAAACTCCTATGGAGCGGAATCCGAGGTTTTTACTGCCCACTCTGTCGTGGCCGTGGTTGCGAGTGCAGTCAAAAGAATGTTTGGATGCATCATGACTGTCGCCGTGACGTCACGTGTGTTGCCCTTTTAGTTAGAAAGAGTCATAAATTTGAACCCTAGCGTGCTAAAATGAAATGCTTGAGAATACATCTTTACCTAGAAATTGTGATTGGACGGTCATGGCCTCCAGATTTTTCTTGCACACCGGCGTTTCCAAACGCTCGACTGCCCAGCAGAAAAAGGGAGCAGAGTCAGTTCTCCAGATCTCCGCATGCGGCATGTGTTTTGCACCCCCTGAAGCAGCCACCACTGGGCAGGGCGAACACTGGCTGGTGGCGCCCAAGGGATACCAAGGGCACCGCCTCCCGGCTCAGGGGGGGAGGGGGGGTTTGGTTTGCCTCCCCACTCAGAAACAAGTTGGCACGTCACTGACCCCAGGCTAGCAGTTGTACGTTGCACTGGCTAAATTTCTCATCTACAGCGAGTGACTCGTTGCAACTTTGAAATGGCTGATCAACTACACACACAGTCCCAATTATGGAAGCGTACCGACCCATGTACCGACCAGATACGTACACTAGGCTCACTCGGTTTACCTGCACCTTCTGCACCGGTGCAGAAGGTGCAGGTAAACCGAGTGAGCCTACGTGTACGCATCTGGTCGGTACATGGGACGGTACGCTTCCATAATTGGGACTGTGTGGATATTTAGACAGCGTGTCTCAATACACATACCAGAAGTACTTCTGGTATGTGTATTGAGATACGACCGGAAGTACACTGCCCTACACCTTTCTGCACCGGTGCAGAAAGTGCATGGACCAGATCCGAGCGACGCTGCGCCCCACGGAAGTGGCGTAGAGACGCCAGTACCAGTTGCTATGATACTGCCGCTGCGGCGCCCATTGTCATCTCGCCTCATGTCTCCCCTGCTTCCTTGCGGGAGCGGGAGTGGACGGGGGAATTTATGTGTTCGCCTTTTAAACTTAAGCGCTAGGTGGCGCAAGCTAGCTGCCCATTACAATGGGTACACCTATTAACGTCTATCCATCCACAAGCGTGTCTGGTCGTGGGCAACGTTGGTCGCGGCGTCGGGCAGGCTGCCACTGGTGGCTACTTTTTCGCCAAATTGGCTACTTTTGAGGGCGCTTGGCTACTGAAAATTATGCTTGGCGATTTGGCGAATTTTTGGCTTCTTTTGCGCAGGCCCGTTGTGGCTATCAGCAGTATCGCACAGACACGTTTCCGCGCCAAAGCATGCTCGTTCTGCAAGTTGTGTTCACGTATCTTGAAATGCTGGAAACCGGCAGGCTAACTGAAAAGAATAAAGAAACACGAGAGAGCATATTACCTGGACCCTGCACAAGCTGACCTCGCAGCAGCATTTCAGAACGGCTTGGCTACAAGCGGACTGCCTGCCCGAGGAGCAATTCTTTGCATTCGAGAACGATGTATCCAAAGGAAAATTTTCAACTGGGACTGTTATCCCCAGTTGCAACTGGTTTATGAACAATTCCCAGTTGCACTGGTCCCAGTTGGAGTTGTCCAACTGGTCCCAGTTGGAGTTGGTCCTTAGTTGAAATTGGTCCCAGTTACAACTGGTTCCAGTTGAGCCAAGTCCTAGTTACCGCTGGTGCCAACTCCAGCGACAATGAAACACAGCACAAAACAAGCGGTGACAAGTCTACACAAAACTTGAGAATAAAACTAAATGATAGGTTCGGTGACGCACATCGCTCCAGGTTTAGCCACTTGCTTGCGACGACGGAGTCAGCTTTTTCAGAGGTAGTATTCGTGAGATGAAGGAAGATCGGCTGCTGGCGTCTTTTAGCAAGTGAAGACGTCCTCAGCTTCTCTCCCCATCGCGTGAAGAAAGGTGCTCACCCGTGTTCCCGCCTTGCAGCTGAAGTCCTGACAGGACGTGGTAGCGCCCCACCTTGCAATCCAACACTTCCAATTGCCTTCTGTCACAACAGTCGAACATTTTCGAAGTCCTCCGCCATTTTCGCCATTGTGCTCTCCGCGGCGGTTTTCTTCTCCCTCCGGTCTTTCCTGGGTGCCCTCCATTCGCTGAACCGCATCTTTCCATCCTCGAAGTTCACTGCTGCCATGGTGTGTACAGTTGGTCCAAAGAAGGCAGCTTGTGTTTTGACATTTTCGCGATGCCAACTTCTGTGATGGCGACCTCACCTTCTCTACCGCGTCGCGTCTCTAAGTGCAGGCGCGGCGGCGTCACATAGGCAGCGCCATCTGTTGACAGCTCGTACCACTAATCTGCACCCGCGTGCCACGGCGGCTGGCTAGCTCTGATTGGCCAAAAGATAAATTTATTTATTAAAAGAAAAACAAATACTGCAGGTATTAAATAATTGTTTAATATATTTTAGTCAATGTACTAAATGTTCATTTAGGAATACATTTTGTCACTAATTATATTTTCCAATTAAAAGATATTATTTAGTTAATTAAAATTTGGTTTATTATTTTTATAAAAATATAAACAAACTACTATTAATTAAAAAAATTTCCTATTTGTATAAATCTAAAGATGGAAGTGTTTTTAGTTTTCTTCTTATCAGCAAGGTCAATACACCCCCAACTTGTCAAAATTGTTGCCCCGCGTGAACTGGGAACGGGAAAACCATTTTGAAGTCCGACTGGGAATCGCGTCTAACCATAGTTACTTCCCAACTGTCCCAGTTCACACCATTCCCAACTGGGAGTCAAACCAGTTGACTCCAACTGGGAATGGTCTGCACCAGTTGATCCCTCAGCTGGTCCCAGTTGGACTCTATTGGTCCCAGTTGATTCCCAGTTGGGACCAGTTAGTCCCAGTTGATTCCCAGTTGGGACCAGTTAGTCCCAGTTGAAACCAGTTGAGGTAAGCTAAATTGGTCCCAGTCAGAAATTTTCGCTCTGGATGCTTTTGTTTTGGAGAAAATGGCGAGTCAACTGGAAACGTGCATTCCTAACGCCACATCTGCAGTCCGCAGGCTTCGAGCAATCAGCCCAGAGGTTGCTAATGGGGCCCAACGCTTACCGGGAAATTTTCAGTTTGTCTTCTCACCTTTTCAGCAGCTCCCAGGAATGAGCTGGAAGCGGATATCCGACTACTGTGGTCTGCTTCTTGCCAACGAACGAGACAAGCTCTGGGCGTTAAGCTTCTTTGGTACCAGGCACTGGCTCTCAGGGATGCTGCCGCTATGTGCGCGTTCCATAGACTCGCAGGTTCTTCCACGTTCACTTCAGGTCTGTACGGGATTGCTTTTGTGAGAGATCTCCCACGCAGCGCTGACCAAACGGAACTCCAGCCATAAGACGAAGCTTGACCTTCTGGAGTCCATCCTAAGAATCAACGTCTGACCTCCGACGGCAGCAGGTAACGCCTGATGACCAGGCGACATGGTCCCAGGTGATCGTGCATCCCAGCAGCATGACTGCATAGTCCATTACTCGGGCCAGCGGACGATCTACTCGAACTTCTGCTGCAGTCGACCAACGGGCATCGATGCAATGCCGCCAGGCTGTCGCTCCAGTTCAGGTCGTCGCGGCGGGGGGGCGCATAGTACCGTCTGGGGATACTATTCCCGACCACTTCGTTCACCGTGCGCCGCGGTGGCGGTGTGTTCATCACTGCCGTCCACCGATGGTCAAATTGCCGAGCATCACCGCGCGAGACAGGGGGCGGCCTTTGAGCGGGTTGCCATTGCTCACGCCAGTTTGTTCGTCGTCAGATCGCCAATAAACCACCAGCCACCACCGTTAAATGTCACGGAGTCCAGCGACATAGAAGGTGACGGCAGATATTTTACCCGGCGAAGGCGAAATGGCGGTGAGCAGGCACTTTATTACGGTCTGGCGATAGAGCGGTTTTCCGGAGTTCGTCCAGCGCCGCTGTAATGGCGAAAAAACAACCACCAATACAAGTCAATGATATTCGAGAAATGGATTTGTTGATTATTCAACGTCGAGCTACCCCAGAACTTTGTTGTTGTTTATCACCTGTTGCCGCGCCAGCAGGGGTATAAACAGATTTATTGATTGGTTCACGCTGGCTGACATCGCCGAAGAGAAGGTGGTCGTCCTTGTCAAACAATTTCTCTTCAGTCCGTTTTGCTGGCGGGAAACGAGTTACCCATCCCCATTTTCCATTAACTGATGAATATTTATGGAATGCCACCGATAAACGCCACGCTGGTCGCAATGGTAACGACATCACCACGCCATTCATATTGTTGTCGCCGCATCGCTGACGATATTCAGGCGCATATGGCTGACTGTCCGCCACCGCGCCCACGGCGACTTCGACTCCATCGCATCAGCGGCAACCCCGATACGCCGTGGCGCGCGAAGCTGGACGAAAACAGAACCGAGGGTATCTAAAGCGTCCTCTAAAGGCTGTTGTGCGGTAGGATGTCGGAACAAACAGACGAAGCAGTCGCCCGTATCTTTTTTTCGGTTTCCGACGGATCCTGCGAGACGGGAGGTATGGAAGCGCAACGTGGGGCGTGCCGGATGGACGCCGTCGGATGGGACGGTTTTGTGCTCGGACCACTTCACGGCCGACTCTGTTGACTGTCAAAAGTTCCGTTCTGCGTTCGGGATGCCAGCGATGATGCCCAGACTCAAGCAAGATGCGGTGCCAACGCTGTTCGGCATTTGTCGAGCTCCGTCAACGATAGCACGCGACGAAGAGCGGAGAGAGGTGGGTACGGACACGGCCGCTTGATCACCGCAGCAAAAGCAAGTCCCGGTTACTGCCATGGACGGAATGGAGTCGATTTCTGGGAAAACTGGGTAGGGGGCCTACATACTCGCTCGACTCGAAAACTGCAGTGCAGCAGCGCTTCCGTGGTGGGAGGCGCTCATTACTACAACGAATCGGCCACTCATTGCTCTATCGATAGATTGCGAAAATAAAATAAGCAAAATTCATCTTCGTAAAATGGAAAGCTAACGTTTTAATGCTGTTTGGTGGGAACAGTGCAGAAAACGTAGGATCAAGACGAAGAAACAGAGACGGGGCGCTGCCTTACAACTGAAAGTTTATTGCTCTGCAGAAAGAGGAATAAACACAGAAAGGAGGAAGGAAAAATAACAAACAAAGCAACCCGATAACATTCGACATCAGCCATGCCTACGCGCTGTCACACGAACCTGTCACACTTTGTTACGAAATCTACCTCGTCATCTGAGCCCCGGATAGACGCCATAAAATATGCTTCGTCTATCTCCGCGCAGTCTTGTTTTTGTGACGAGACAAAATCTTTATATCATGAAATGACGGCGAGCAGCCACACCTATCACAATGGAGCGCTAAGTTCCCTGAGGGCGGGAAACGCAAAGAAAGCGAAGCTCCTTTGCCCTTATGTTTACACCCCGCCCAGTCTGACCAATATACACTTGGCCGCAGTAGAGTTCCTGTATAGGCTCCCTACGGGAGCCAGAGTTGCGCGTTCATCCCCGTAGTGCCGTCTTTCCTGCACGGCATGTTGATCCTGCTCCTCACGTGACTGAATTTGGCGAATAGCGGCGCCGCGCATTCAAAAGCAGGGGTACGTACGGCGGGGAGCGTGCAACGTCTACTTTCCTGCACGGCATTTGATACGGCTCCTCACGTGATCGTATCTCGGCGAATAGCGGCGCGGCGGCACGTGGAAAACAGACGCGCAACTCTGGCTCCCGTAGGGAGCCTATACAGAAACTCTCGGCCGCAGGACAGGGGTATCTGGTACACGACCCCGCTTGCACAAGCGACGTACGGGGTGCGTTGTTTGACATCAAATGGAACGGAAGGGCGTCCCTCTCTGCTCACAGCGGCACAAAGGCGGGACAGCTTAGATGGCGCCGAGAACACGACAGACACCTCATCTAAGCTTTCCCGCCTTTGAGAAATACTTTTTTTTTTTTAAATTCCACCCAAGTTGCTTTGTTCCACGTCACACAAACGGACGTCGAGATGACCAGACTGAATTAATGTTGCAACATTATCCATAAAGCGACTGCTGAGGAAGTATAGCGATCCGAAAGTCGGCAATCGACCCCAAGTTATCGGGTGGCAACCTAGATAAACTATCACACGATGACAATTCCTCAACACCTTTCACAAAACCTGTTAGAGTCCATAAAATGCTACGGATAAATCAACAGAGGCCCACGAAAAGCTGCACTAAAAATTGAGAAGAGCAGTGCATCTCGTTTGAACGCCTGGCCTCTGGCATGCACTCGATGCCCTCCGCCGCACTTTGGCAGCGCATGCATGCTCGAGGCTTGTGACACGCCGAAGCGCCATCAAAGCTAGGAAGCCCATGCTGGACGCAGGGTATCTGAAACGTCTCCCTCCTGTTTTCATTCCGTCAATGACTATTAGCGGCGAGATGTTTCGGTGGCGCCCTCGTTCGGTTACCTTTCGTGACGTCATTACCTTGTAAAAAACAAGTTCGATGGTGTTCTTAACGGGCATGGTGGAAGCCTAAAATCATAGCGCTCTCAAAGCAACACTGCCAACACCGTCAAAATTGAAGTTCTTACATTCCTCTTATTTCCGTCGATGAGGCATCCTTTGCTGACGTCATAGTCAGCATTCGGCCAATTGTGGTGGGCCGACCACAGCGGACGCTTTCGATCGCTCACATTTGGGTTCTACTACCAATTGTTTCGCACCTCTATACCGAAGACATCTACTGCTCTAACTCATCTACAAGACAGTTGCTGTTGCCCACTGTGCAAATTAGGCGTGCGCTCCGCATCTGTAGTTGAGAAATTTCATTGCCCGTTGTTTGCTTGGTTTGTTGATTGCCAATGAGCTCTTAGCTACGCGTTCCAACGCCTCACCAACGGAGAACACTGGTTTGGTGGCCGGCACGGATACTTCGTCTCTAGACGAGGCTCATCCCAAACTCTGCTCCTGTTTGCAGACGGATCAAAGGCCGCCAAGCACGGCGTCCAAGTACCTGCAAGTGGCACTGAAACCCTGTTCTAGAGAGGCGAAAGTACAGACTGTACCAGGAGGTGGCGTACACACCGGTAAGTGTCTTGTGGAAAATCTCCTTGAGAACGCGTTGATGAAACCCTCTGGCTGCTGGAGAAATCATACTTTTACAGTAGTGTCGCGTTTGTTCATGCTAGAGGTACTAGATAAGCTACACTTAGGCGAAACGACCGTTCGGCCATCTCAGTGCTTGAAACCATGATTGCCCAGTTATTCAAAGCTTTGTCGGAAATTGCTGAAAGTGTTTTTTCGTTCTCCGGAAATGTTAAAACAGTCCGAAACAGAGAAGAACGACGTCTCTCGAGCTTCCCAACTCCGTGCCTAAAGTTCGGAGCGTCTCATTTTCTAATCGTAACGATCGCCGATGGACTCTTTCAAAGGTCCGTCGAGGTCCACGGTCCCGAAATGTGTGATTGGATCCAAGCCTTCGCCGAACGCCGACGCAGTGCTCGTTGGTTTCGTGCCCGTGGCCTCTTCTGCCTTTCAACTTAACCTCTTGACGGTCGAGTTTTTTTCCCCAAAAGAGGTTTCCCAGTGGTCAGGTTTTGTTTCCAAAGAAATAGTATAAAGAAAGGATCAATGCATATGTTTTTTTCTTAATTATTTAGCGGTAGCACGGGCAGTGCTTGCACGCTGTTTAGGTTCAGAAGCATCAAATTAAAATATTGAAGGCAAAAAGTTGTCACCTTTCTTCCATTCGGCTTTACCTTGGCGCATCCCCTTCCGCGACATGGCAGTGGCTTGAGGCTTTTAAAGGGATGCTGAACCGAAATCTGGATTCCACAAAACATGCGGCAAAAGCGTGCAACGGGATGCTACTAACACCAAAACATCACTCATACAGCGATATATCAAACGGATGGCCGTATTTTTCAAGAAAAGGAGGCGCATTTGACAGGTTTGTTGACGTCATGTTTCTCGGGCAAGGAGAGGGAACGGCCTTGCATGTTCTCCGCCTCGCCGCCTTGAGGGAGCGAAGCGGAAAGAGGAGGAAACTAGGTATCTTGACGTCACGCGCCTCGTCGGCCTTGTTCAATCTCGACCTCTTTTTCTCAAAATACGGCCGTCCATTCGAGATATTGCCTTACGAGTAGTGTTGTAGGGATTGTAGCGTCCCGCCTACATCTCCTGCATTGTTTTTCTGAAATCCAAATTTCGGTTCACCATCTCTTTAACCGAAAGCAATTTATAGAGCTTATCTGTGGGATGGCGAGCTCTTGTCCTCTGAATTTAATTCCTAAAAGCGTTGGAAGTCTGAATCTTTAGTGCCTGTGCTCCCATTGGCACTACTGCCAGAGCGGCCGGTATGTGAAGTGAGCATTGCATGCGCGGAGCCTCTAATTTGAAAACTATAAACAGCCCAGTAAAGTGAAACATTGTGTAAAAATAATGTTTATAGTTCCCCAAAGAAGTAAGAAGTAACACTCCCGCAGCGTGCTGAGCTTTGCGTTTAGGTGGGCACTTTCAAATGTGTAATCACCGCCGTACGTGTTTGGTGATGATTGTTGAAGATATAAAGGGGTCCTCTAGCGATTTATTGAACTACCCCAGCTAACTATATTTCTTAATACCCATTCTTTACCTCTTCTGGTGTGCTATCAATATTGCGGAAATCAGAATAGTTATTGTAAGATTGGCAAACGAAAACGATGCCAAAACCAAGATTGAAATATACCCGCACTTTTCAGTGTCGTCACGTTGCTGGTGGGCAGGCTTGCAGGTTGATCAGGCAGTCTAAAAACAAAGTATGTCATTCATTTGTTTCATGCTGCTGCTCAGGTGCGGAAGTGAGCTTCCACAGCACTCGTTTAACATTGTGAAACTGCTTGTAATACGTTGGGAACAAATCACACAGTCCAAAGAACGAACCCGTGTCTGCCGCTGGCATCACTTTTTTTATTGTTGCCAGTAGACACTTTCAGCTTGAAAAAAAACAAAAAAAACACAGTGAAGACGCAAATTGTAAATTCAATAGTTTCTCAAACGCACACGAAAAAAAATTGTTTTGTCTTATATTTGGGGTATGTACAGTCGCCAGCAAAAGTTTGCGGGGCACAGGAGCGTCAGCCAAAATTACTTGGTGCACCTTCTGACGGTGCGCGGCCGCTTTCAAGACTCGCGCTTCGAGAACGCGCTTCCTTTCGTGCTTGCAGTCATGTCTGTTTTTATTCGCTTCAGTCCGGCGCACACGAGATAACTGGGACCTGTACAAGGTGCCACTTTGTCAGCCGTCATGCCGCATGTCTGCCTCAGCCACTGTGATGGGTGACGGAGCTTGCATGCTACAGATAATATTTCGCAGCACGTTACACCAGTTCCTGTTATTTCGTGGGTGTCAGACGGAAGTGAGGGAAACGAGCGAAAAAAACATGACTGCGTACATGAAAGGAAGCACATGCGTGAGTCTTGAGAGTGGCAATGCGCCGTCAGAAGGTGCAGCCTGTCATTTCAGCTAGTGCTCCCATGCCCCGCCAAACTTTTGCTGCCGACTGTACTAGTTCAGCAATGTTTGTTTGTGCGTATGGTCAATTATGAAGCAAATTAGGGACCATGAAGACACAAAGAAAATGCCGAAATACCCTTCTAAAAGGAAGGTGAAGAGGTTCCTCAGAAAAAAGAGTTAGAGCTAAATTTTCGAGCTTTTTTATTTTGTGAAGTTGAATATCGCATTGCTTTTCCCCGAAGATGTAAGTAAACGTGAGGAAAGACGAAAACCTCCGACCAGTCATTACGTCATACCCAGATCTTTCGGCCGCCAAGCGTGTGTCGCTCGTGTTGGCAGCGTGTGCAGTTGCAAGCCTGCCAGGTGTATTGCCCCGCACCGACACCACTCGTGAAGTCTTTTTCCTACCTTTTTGAAAATAGCGAGAGTGCGTGTGCATAGCTTTGATGTGTGCTGAAGGTGCCCGAGGGCGGAGATTCCGCAAACTCTGGAAGGAAGGAAGGTCTTCACCGGTACTTTGAAAATGATTTTCTGCAGCATCTGTGCAACACATTGAAAAATAATCTCGATATTCGTGATCCTGGAGGCCAAATTAAGACGATTTACATTTTTTTTCAAATACTGAGCCACTTCATTGTTCGTTTAAGGATGAATTAAGAATACCATGTTTTTCTCCCCACATTTTCAAGTCCAACAAGCACTGCATCATTCTGCCAGTTCTTTGGTAAGAGAAGGTTGGCAAACAAGCTTAATGCGTGTCCACAGGTAATTCAGCCGTCACGTCTGCATCAAACTCCTCGTCTTTTGTGTGACGTGTGAGCGGTGTGATTGTGGCTTTAAGCGCCGACCATAGTCGAAGACAGTGTGCTTCCCCAGCTTCCACATCCTCTGGAAAGTGAACATACTCTTTTTCCGCTTGTTCTGAGTGCCTAGCATTACTTCTCTTATCTTTTGCTTAGCTATGCAGACAACCTGTTCCATGGCCAACCCGCTCTGCACCTCCCTCACGGACTCGTGCCGCAGCAAAGCTGTGTTGGTGCAGCGGGCAGGTGTGCGGATCTGCGGCCCGCACCAGGCCACACACCCATCTGCTCGGCTCGGCTCACGCTTGTCGACACAGATGAAACGGCGACCGTCAACAAAGCAGACGCACCTTACGTCTTCCCGGTTGGGGACGAAAGCACAGAGTGAGATCAGTTTTGAACCGTACCGGGCTCGTCGTGACACTTCCGTACTTCTACTTTCAGCACAGTCGTCCAGTGCGAAAGCCTCCATCTCCGGCCGACCTTGTGCCTCGTCTGCCTCAAAAGCATTCCTCCTCGGGTACGTGTCTGGGACGTCGGTTCAGCCGGGAACGACTAGAGCCTCGAGAAAGCTGCACTTCAGAGTGACAACACTTCAGCCATCTTGTTGCTAGAACCATTGTTGCCAGTTTTCTGAGCTTTGTCTGAAATCGCAGCAAACGATTTTCTCTTTTCCAGAAACGGTAAAACGTTTTGCAACAGATCAAAACAATATTGCCTGAACCTCCTTACACCGTACTTGAAGCCTAGGAAGTCACTTTTTCGAATTGTACCTATTACAAACGCCCTGGTTCTGCATTAGGTGACAAAATGGCGGCACCCGTGACACAAGTGGAAAATAGATTGTGATACTCTGAAGTGTAACCTATTTAGTGACTTTAGGGCCGACCCATCACGGTGGCCTCCATAGACCACGGGAGATGCAGCCGATGTGAGACACAAACCTCTTTGTTGTTGGGAGTGTACCCTTCAGCCTGGATTCAGCTGAAGGAGTGGAGATAGCTTTTCTGAGAGGGTCTTTTTGAAAGATATCAAGACCATATGCTGCTACATATTGTACAAGTAGTATAAGCACCATTTTATTTTTGCGACACTCGTTCGGGTTTAGCAGTCTGCCAAATAGACATATTAATAGGGTCGAGTGAAACAATGCACAGTAAATTTTCAGGTCCACAATGAGGCACAGCAGGAGGTTGTGGAGAAGGTACACCTTCCAGTTGTGCCAACTGCGACGGACGGACTGATTCACCTGAAACGTCGGCCAAGTATGGAACGTTGCACCATTTTAGACGTAAAAATTCACATGTGGAGTTGGTCCGAGCAAGTCGAAACGTAATTTGTGTGCCTGGCTTGAATATGTAGTCCGGAATTTTAAATGTATTTGCGTTTTTTAATTTTGTGGGGTGAGCAAAGAAAAAAAGACTCCTCGTTTTTCCCCTTTTTTTGTGGTGCTCATATAATTCACAGATGCAAATGAGTCACATTTTTGTATTTTGTATTACAAATGAAGTCTTCATACAAGACTTCATACTAGTCTTGTATGAAGCAAATTTTATAATGAATGGACATTTTGCTTCCAGCTGAAATCAAATAATAGCGAAAACATTACCATTTGCTATGTCACGAGCGGGGTACAAAATAATTAATTGAATAACCTAATGAATATTAGGTTATTTGGGTAAGAGGACTTGATGATTTTTTTACCGGCATCTGTGCTATGTACGCATGAGACGTGCTAGGTTATCATGCTACTTGAGGTGCAAACAGTTTTGTGGGTAATTTTTTGTTTTGGCATATAGATGTTTATTTTTTTATACTGTGTTATGGGCACTAAAAATCTGGTTCTTCTTCATTAAAAAAATTGCTTTAATTCCTTTTCAGGTACTGCAGCATCTTGGGTGCATTGTGGGCTGGCTACCCTTCCTACCATATGCAATTGCTTTAATCTTCTTCACATAAGCAAAAGTTGACCAATATCTGATATATTTTTTTTAGAATGCTCCATGTGGTTGCCAAACATTTCCAGGCCAAAAACTTCCGTCCACTCTGCCCTAGTCGTCCTGAAACCTTTTCAGCTACACAATGTTTTGTTCTCTAGCCACAGGAAATAGTGGCTGCTCAGACATGACGCTGATTGCTTGGCATGGTCATTACGTCTTGAAGGGTGGGGCATGTCGATTGCAACCTTACTGACAATACGAGTATTGTCAGTAAGGTTGCTGACAATACTTAAATAAATGCAAATTTCGAAGCACATCCCTCCCGGACATTAAAGGACCTCTTCGACTGCAGACACATTGCAAAAGGTTAATTGATCATGTCCTTAAACCAGGGGGGGGGAGGGGAGGGGAGGGGGCCTGAGGAACAAATACAAAGAGCCAGAGTAAAAAAAAGTAATTTTAAGTAAAGAGCTGCAGTAAAAAAGTGTTAAATAGTCTTATCTTTTGTCATGTCATTCAATGGTGACAGCAAATTATACTAGGTGTTCCAAGGAGCGGCCAGGCTCTTTAAGTCGACCGCAAAATTCGGTTTCTTAACCTATCGCGCTACGACTTTGTGCAGCGTTTCCCACAAATGGTGCATTTTTTTTTTGTAAACTTAGCAGAGCGAATTTATTTGAGGAAAAAGTAGAGAGAGAAAAAGGCTTAGCTCCTATGGAAACGCAGCGAAGCCACCGGTCTTCAAACAATACGGCGCCGTTTCGCACGGGAGACTTATGGCGCAAGCGGTCGCGACGCCAGCTGCCGCCAACGAACGAGCATACAGCGCCGAGAGCCGGCGTCTTTAGCAGACGATCTTTTCGACTCGAACGCGGCTAGCGGTTGTACTGCACTGGCTCAATTTCTCGTCTACAGCTGGGAGACCCGTCGCCCGTTGAGGCAGACCAAGTTCTAGGCTGTATAAACAGCCTAGAACTTGGAGATCTTTGTCCTAATGCCGGCGCCTGGGGCACGCGACGACACGGCCGGTTTAGGAAGTAAAAAAAAAGGCTCTAGCAGACTTTGATATGCGCTTCCTGTTTTGCATTGACGGCGTCTGGACAACATAGCGGAGGAGATGGACACCGATGGTCAAAGCCTGCTCTCAAGGTTGTGGCGCGGTTCTGGGAGCGCATAAAAGCTGTTTCTGATTGGTACCCCCCCCCCCCCCCCACACACACACAAACACACACATTTGCTCAAAATAGAAAAGAATAAAGGAAACTAATCTGGGTTTGAATTTGTGCGGTCTCGTCCCGCATCCGGTCGATGACCAGACCCCGCTGGCTGTGGACTTGTCGTTCGCCTCTGTCGCGAAGGCGGCGCCTTTGGAGTCCAAATGCCGCATTCGAAACCCATCTGGAGGACAGTGACGACGCCGTAAGGTGGCGTTTAACAATGGACCCCCCGCCCCCAGAGAGCGCTGGTTCCCACAAAAATATCGCCCTAAGAACGGAGCTAGGGGAGGAAGTGGCCGAGTGGGCTAACGCGTCTCAGCTCGGAGCGTGGAGCGAAAGCTTGCGCTGGGAACCTCCTGGGTTCGAATCCCCACCGCCCCCGCCCGTTTCGATCTGGATGAGTTTCGTACCGGCACGCGTTCGTGTGATCACTACTGCGTGATGCACGTTAAAAACCCCAGGTTAGCGGTTGTACCGCACTGGCTAAATTTCTCATCTGTTCGTTTCACGGCACTCTTGTCCACGCGTGCCCACTCGCGGCGTAAAGCGAGTTCGTTTCGGCAGGCACTCCAGGCACTCCATGAGTGGTTGCACCACTGATCTCAGCCAACTTGCCCCGTCGTAGTTTGTTCGAAAAAGCTCTCGTTCCCGACGTCCTCACGAAGGCTAATATCAGATCCACCTCTAATGACGATCGAAATCAAAAGTCCCACGAAACGTTTTGCTTGATATTCCACCAGACTAGTTTTAAGCCGTACCCTTTCAGTGGTTCACGCATAATACCATGCTCAAACGGATCAAGCTTCTGCTCGGACAGCTTCATCAGTTTTCTTCAGTGTAAACGGTTATAAGAATTGAAAGATCGCAACCAGCTGCTTTGTAGACAACTGGGTGCGGAAATTTACGCCGTCTGTAAGTATCTCTACCGCAGCCGAGTTGCTTGAAGTCATCGCAACTATAAACTACAGGTTGCAGCGGCGTTCAACGTTTGTAGATAAACGTTGGTAGTGACTGCACTCTCGCATCCCCACCCATCACTCCGAACAGAAAGGCGCTAGTTTCGGTTTGAGGTCGGTACCTTTTCTACAACATAGATAGCGGCAGCATCAGTCTTCTGCACTCGGTGCATTTGGCGAGTTCGTTTGAGTCCAGTTCTCCGTGCAACACTCTGCGAGTGCGATGCATTCTGGGAGAGAACTCTGAACGGTGCCAGTGCGTTTGAAACGAACTCGCCATAAGAGACCGATTACCCGTTGAGGCGCATCTCCCCATCAAGGCTGTATAAACATAAAGAGCAAACCAATATTTTTTTTCGTGGCAATTGTTGCATTAGACTTTCTAAAGTCAGATAATGAAAAAAGGGGGGGGGGGGCGCTTTCTCAGTTCGTTGTTCACATAAGCGACAACACGAGAATTCACGATTGACCGCATGATTCAGCTTCAGTTAAGGAATGACGCGTGAAAGTGCCTCATTTTCTTCCGGTCGCCCATTTTCGAACGGTAAGTAGTTTACTGTGCTCTTTCAGACCGCGTCATTATATATAAATGATAATAAGCGTCCCACTCGAAAGATATCGTATATAGTGATATCGTATGTAGTGATTAGTTTTATACTTTGGGCTGTAGAATCTCTCCGCCAGTACAGCCAAGGCCTGAAAACCATGGAGGACTTCCTTCGAGGTGTGAGCCGAACTTTTCGGTTCTTACCTCTTCAGACGCAAGATTTTTGTATGTTTATCTATGTGGCATCAATCAGATGTTTGAGTTGTGAACAACCTCCCGTGAAATATATTTCAACCTAGGTGGTGTAGTTACTGATTTGTTTAGAGAAATAACGAGCGCCACTCGTGTACAAGCACCCAATGCACCTTAAAAGGCAGCGAGCTCCGTTCCTAATGTGGGCCGTAACCAGACGACACGCGGAGATGAATGTAATTGAAGTCGCATAGCACCAGTGACATGAGTAGAAGTGTTCGTTTTGCCTGTCAAAACACGGCATTGAAAACATAACTATCAAAATGCTCATTATATGGTAATAGCAGTGACCCCTTCAGCATACGATCACTAGATATTACAATAAAATGACACTGACTCTTCGATTGTCAGACAATGTTCCGGCAATTTTAAATAAAAGAGTTATAGAAACCTCATCAACTTGCTCTTAGGTAACCGGTCTCAAATTACGGGACCAAGTTCCTGATTCCACCAACAAACAAGTACGTAGAGAGCATAAAGACATACAGTGCATCGAGTGTGTTATATTTTCGAGCGATCTTATTACGGGACAATTTTTTCCTACCTTGAACTTGGAACCATTAGTTCCGGGACCATTTGTTTTGGGACCATTTATTCCGGGACCATTTGTTCCGGGATCATTTGTTTTGGGACCATTTATTCCGGGACCATTTGTGCCGGGACCATTTGTTCCGGGACCATTTGTTCTGGGACCATTTGTTGCTACACCCGACGACTACACCGCGGATGATGAAAATTTGTACCAGCGAAATAATTCCGAAACAGGTTAGTTTCGGAGTTGCACGTGCAGCATCGCACTCTCAACACACCACGACCTCGAAGTTCGTTTAATCGGAAGCTACAACTCGGAACTACATAAATAAAAAAAAATTGCAGAGCTTTCCCAACCCTTCTTCCCCCCCCCCGCACGCACTTACACGCGCGCGCGCACACACACACACACACGCACGCATGCACACACACACGCGCGCGCGCGCGAAATTTTTGGGTGCGTTAATGTGTGAACCGTAACATACCGGGGAACGCCCAGCTCATTTTCACTGAAAACTGGGTTAATCTAGACATGTGCGATTCTCCGTAAATTCGGGCGGTTAACGTATAATTTGTAGAATTCGGAAGTTTGGAAAATTTTTTAATATAGTGGGCGCTTGAATGAAGTGGGCGCTTCTGCGGTATTTTACGGTATGGATCTTCTCAGTAATGAAACCATGGTTGCAATCACGACGGTTACACAATTTACAGAGCAACAGGGCCGCTTATGCGGAAAACCAACACCTTTATTCAGCATCAACACGCACAATCGAACAAATCAAGCAACATTGGTTGACGCGGGACGCTAGGCTTAGGCCCGTCCTGCTACGAAAACGAAAAGAAGCACCCCGCACAGCGCTTCCGAAGCGAGAACTTGCAACGGTTGTTTGTTGCAAACTAGGTCGATTGAGGAGATCTTTCTCTACACGCATCGGTGAACGCAAAACGACTGACACTTCTACAAATAGACGAGCTGGACGATCGTTGAACACTCCGCAGATAGCGGCAGCCATGTTCGTCATCGTTTGACACCAATGCGGTAAAGACAAACTTTTGATACTTGTGAAAACAATAATGACTATCTAGATTACTTGTTTCTCAATTATATAAAAAAATTGTAAATTAAAATACTATTACGGCATGGAGATACAATTTTAGAACTAACATTTCACACGCTGATCATCTCTTCAAACAATGAGAGCTCAGAAGAAATGTTTGGTTGTCTATGCATCGGGCGAGGCCAAGAGCAGGGCTAACTAATTGTTTTTCGTGGAAAAAATTACAAAATAAATATCCGTTCAATTAAAAAAAAAAAAAACTTATTTTCTTTTTAGTAAGGAATGTAGTTGGGCTAGTTGGTGGTACATTGTGATTGGTGGGAACAGCGCAAAAAAGACGTAGGACGAGGTCGAAGAAACACAGACAGGGCGCTGACTTACAACTGAAAGTTTATTGCTCTGTAAACAAAGAAATAAACACAGAGAGGCGGAAAGGGAGAGAACAAACAGATCAAACCAATAACATACGGCATCACCCACACCCACGCACCGTCACACAATTTTTAAGAAAACGTTAAAGAAACCCTTTTTAGTGTTTCTTTAACGTTTTTTTTCTTCCTTGCATTACTGTTCCCTGAAGTATGCCTTGTAAACGTAGTCGTCGGGCACCACGAGAATCATGGTGGCAGCTTCCTGGAAAGCAAGAGGAATGGAAATTAGCAGCGATGAAAGTGCTGCGCCGTTTGCGCCCAATTGCGCCATGAACGAAAGTCTGCTACATCTTGCTCCAAAATGCGATTTTTGCTAAGAATTGCGCCACACCTGCGCCAAGACGGGCTTAAAGGAAAAAAAGAAAGAAAGTTATTATCGATCGACTCTACTGTTCAGAGAAGTAGAAGAAAAGAAAAATTGAGAAAATATGAATTTCACGGCGTCTCACTCGCCGTATAGTAGTTTGTTTTGTCTTAGGTCAGAGCACAGTCGAAGGCTCGAACACATGCAGCCACAAACACACATACTAAAAGCGCAAGTCACGGGACATTTGCTGCACTTGATTGGTTTAGCCGATGAAAGAACACGTACAAGGACATGACGAAAGCCACGATCTCGCTCTTTAACGCTGCGAATCAACTGGTCAGGGCCGTTGATGCCGGGCATCAACCGTTCTGGCCGGTTGATGCGCTGGCTGGTTGATCGCTGACATCGTCTAAATTTCCAGACGATGTCGCCGATGTTAGGAACTAAATGTACTGAGAAAACTTTGCAAAATAGTAGGATTTCCGATTTGCGGCTACTGTGATAAAAAAGAACCAGGGTCTTGTGCTCCTAATAAGATCGCTCGAGTAGTATCATGTCTGCCACATGCCTTCGTTCCGTGGCTGCAGAGTGCCGTGGCACTTGCTGCACTCGCGTCAACCCACGCTGCCTTTACCAGCCTGCGCGCGTCGAGCTTCACTGCTTTGCACCGGAGTGCAAGGAGCAGCGGCTGACGCGGGGGTGCGCCTGGCTGGCTTAGCGCGATATGCATGCAAATTATGCTCAGGATTATTATCCTAATACCAAAAATTTCTCTACTTAAAAAACCAACAACAACAAAAACTGAGCAGTGGCAAAAAGAAACAATTCAAAATCCGGGTCTATATATGTTTGATTAAATACGTTAGTTTCCGTGCAGCTGTCAATCGAAAGAACAGCGAACTTTGACGTAACTCTGGTTCCTACGACGCTAAAGGGCAGTGTCATCTTTAAAGCGGGAGTGTAAGCTTTTATAATATTTTTGGGTGATTGTTTTTGCAGTTTATGATATTAGAGTCTTGCGTTTGGTAGGTTCTTTAAACTAACGGGACGCTATTTTATTGGTTGACCTGTTAACGGATATGCTGGTTCTTGCTGGCATTTTACAGAAATTATATATACAGGGTAAACAAACTACCAACTGTATGATTCACTTTTCAACAATCTTTTAATACCCGTTGTAGATGAAACCTACTGTGACTAGAGCCTTATTTAAAAAGTGTGTTCCTTTTACGCCATATCTATTCTTATCACACACGGTAATAAGTAATACGCTCCAGTATCAAAGAGGAGCCCTCGATTACTATCATAATTGAACTCATTTAGAGTTGAAATCACTTTTTTAATTCTCAAGTGATGTGCTAACGGATTTTGGCATCTGCTCGAAAAGCGTCAGTGGGCGGCTTCAAAGCAATATTTCGCCCGCTACAGAACTTGCTACAAAAGGCCCAGTGCCGCTTCCATCACCGAATTAGACACGTCCGAGCAAGTTTGATCTGACCGGCAAGAGGAGACGTGATGTCCTCACGATCACGAAGGCCGCCTTACGGTGGCAGATAACGGATATTGTGTAAAAAAATGTGAACGTGCCTTGCCATACTCTTGGCCAATTCGTCTCTGTCCGCATCGCGCCGGTGCCGTGCGGTTCGTGGTACAGGGAAGGGGAGAGGGTAGCCTTTCTTTCTGAATCCCCACCAGCCTTTCGTGTACTAAAGTGGGAAGAGTTTACTGCACGGGTGCGGTGTGCCCCAGACGAAGAGGCCATCTGTTTCACTTTCAAATTTGCCGCAGCGGAAGATGCCGCCATCGAAGCAAATTCATCATGAAACCATATACATGGTATTCCCGGACAAACATAAACAAGCAATGGCGGAACTTCCGGACCCTGGAGCACTTCCGGTGAACCCGCATTTTGTGTACGGCTCAATGAGCGAGAATGAGCAGCGCACCTTCGAAGTTTTTCTTGACGGGGAATCAGAAAAGGTAATGTCAAGAAAACGATGCGCCTTGTATTCATGAGTGTACCTAGATCATACGAGGTCAAGGATAAGCACAATTGATAATTATGTTTGACCTCCGTGTCAAAAGTTGCGTTGCCCGTGTGGCCCTATTGGCGACTCCAGCGAAATTGACGCCGCGTAGCGGCAACGCCGAGAAGCTCAAGAGAGGACGGTCTTTTCGACTCTGTCGCCTGCTATCGCTGCTTGGTTCTCGTAAGCAGCATAGGAACAAACATCGTTTCCAGTAATTATATTTATGCTTCCAACGTACCATTTCTGCGCACTGATTAGGAAAAGGTTTTTACCGTCGAAAAATTGCCTTGCTTTCATTTGTAACACCGATTCTACGCTGCAGTGCAAGAAATGTATGGTGTCCGCGTGCTAAAGAGGCAACTCCGCTTCATTTTTCATGTTTAGAAAACTATGCAGCCCTCTTCAGTATCATAAAGGAAGACCCCATGTCAAATATTACGATCTAATTCCGTCTATATTTGTAAACTGGCCAGCAAACTTTCAAATGAGCCAAGTCGCCGAAATCTGCCAACTCTAGCGTGGGACGTGAGGCGCAATCGTCAGCGCAGTCAATGCGACGGAGTTGGAGCGGCCAACGCTGAACCACTACATCAGAGGCGTATGGCTACGTCATTCTCACGTTTTGTTTGTTTTTACTTCTCAGAGCGAAATTGAACGATGACGTCATGAGTTTCTCCTCCCGGTGTTGGCTCTACGGCGTGCGCTGTCCTGCGCGTTTATCGCAAGTCCGGTTTCTCCGCTCCCCCTCTCCCCTTTCGTTCTCCTTCCCCCTCTCCCCGGGCCACCATCGTCCACGCCATGCGAAGCGGACCTGCCCGCGTCGCGTGCCCTGTACCTCGCCCCCACGAACGTCACAAGACCACGTGGTTCGACGTGACGTGGCCATGACTCTGACCACATGAGACTGATGTTGCCTGACGCAACCGAAGTTTCGGTTTCGGTATCAGCTGATGTTTAAATTAAGATTACACAGATAATATTCCACATTTCGCGAATCCGAATACGTAGAGCTGCTTAGTAGTGCTTTGTGAAATGGAATCACAGCTGCAGGCCTAAATTTTTCGGAATTGAGCGGAGTTGCCCTTTAACGACGCAAAAACGACCGCCTTCGTCCGCCATTTTGCCTGACCAGCGCGCCCCCTATAGCTCGCCGGAGTCGCGAATACTGACACCCCATTGGAAACCCAGCCATAGACACTGAACAATGTTGGACGTCTCCTGCGTAATTGTTTCGTGAACGGGGAGTGAATGCGTGCACCGGCCCACGTGGCTTCGACAACTGCGTGTCGTCGCCGTGAGTGTTCGAGCTGGCCAAAGCGAGACTCTATCCTAAGCTTGTCGGATGTCGTTCATGAAGGGCGCGAAGGATTGTGCTGCTCCTGCTCGTGCATGACAAAAAAGCAAGCGGTACGCTTTCGACGACGGGTCGAGATGTCGTCATTGTGACAAAGCCGACGCAGTGTGACCGATTGCGCCGGTCGTGCCTGTTTTCGGTAACGAGTGGAGATATCGTTATTGTGAATAGGGCTGGGCGTCGATTGATGCTTTGAACCCGATTAACCGGCACACTTTAATTGATTAATGAATAAATTAATCGGTTGGGTTTATTTCCAGGCATAATGGCGTAAAAAAGAAGCAAAATGACATTTTACTTTTATGCTTTTTTCCTCCGATAAACATCGCTATGTGAATTTTCACCTGGGGATAAGCATGGTGTTGTTATTTCCGAGTCTTTCGCCGACGAACAGATTAATGTTTGCGTTTTAAAAGGAGTCTTAGTAGATTGTTCCGCCGATACCCCCGATAACGATGCGATGCATGCACCAAGGCGGCGGTAGATTATCGGGTATCGTTATCTGAGTCATCGATCTACTGATTGATAGCAATCACTGGGGTAAAAAGAAACAAAAACGGAAAGTTGTTCTTTTGATTTCAAGTTCAACTGATTAACCAGTTTAAAAAAATTAATCGTGATTAAAGCATTGATATATCAATCGGAAGGTTAATCGATCAATCGCTCAGCCCTAATTGTGAAAGTGAAGAGTCGGCCTTCCGCAGCAATCCTACAAATGATATTCACGTGGCCACGTCTCAGACGCGGATGTGAAAGGACTGTTTTACATTGTTATAGCCTTGCCGATAAGTAAGGTAAGAAAGCAAGTGTTGTGTTCAACCTGCTGCCGATTACGCTGAAACTTCTGGGACATACCATACAGACACATTGTCGTGATTTACAATGCAGGTGAGGAATAAAATGGAGAGAGGTGCTACCAATGGTTTCGCCACAATCCTTCATGTCTTGGTTCAGATGTGGCACGAAAAAACGCTTTATTGCAAACTGTAAAAAATAAATAAATAGATTTTTTGATTATTTTAGGCAAAGCGTCGGCTTACGTATTCTCAGGTTCATTTCCGCGTCAAAAGATCCCGATCCTCAGTACTCAACTGGCACGACACCAACTCCCGAAATGTACTCTTTTAATGCGAGTGAATTAACTGGAGCGATCCGGCGTCATCAGCTTTTGAAGCCGCGAAAAACGGCACCTAAATTCTCCCCGTCCGCATGGAGCGAAGACTGTAGTCTGTGCAGCGAAACGAGCAAGAAATTCCCATTGGCTGCAACGCGTCACATCAGATGCATCGTCACTGAAAGGGGTCCTGCAATGGCTTTTTACTAATTTTTAATTTGCACCAAACCTGAGCGCACTGAACGTAGTAACTTAATGACACTTTTCTTTTCTCGAATTTCAATTTATTTTAGAAGTTATAGGCAAATTAAAATTACAAAAACAAGCAAAAAATAACCTCCTTCATGACGTCCTTGGTTGCTTGAGTGGCCGTGAACTAGACGAGGGGTGGTGAGCTGAGCGAGCGCTCATGGCTGCCGTACTCCGTGTCGACGGCGCGAGAGGGCGCCACTAAAGCGTGTTCTGGATAGGCTGTATGTAGCGGGCAGCTAGAGCGGCTCTCATTGCATTTGCTGCGCGATTAAACACAAATTCGGCATGACACTTCATTGGCCACAAACGACAGCAAACACGGGGTAAAGATCAGTTCAGAATGGGAGCCACTTCGCGCTGCCATTCCGCGAAACGGCCAAACCGCAAGACAAAGCTGCTCACCGAAGGCCTTGGGAACGCTCAGAGCCGGCCGGGTCCTTCGGTCCCTACGGCCGCTGCGCCGCCGCGTACATCCGGGACCTTTCCGTGTCGGCGCCTGATCCCACTACTCCTTTCTAGTAGGCGCCGCCTTTTCCACCGATTGGTGGCGGGTATGTCAACGGATCATTTCTTGTTTCCGTGCTTTATAAACTGCATTTGTTTCTTTTCTGATCTCAAATACTGAACAAAAACTACTTTTATAAATAATTGAAACGGTTCGCACCACTTATATTTTGTATTTCGACTAAAAAGAAGCTTTTAGCGGCTCTGACCAGTAGTAAGCCCAGGACCTAAGACGTCACATTACGCGCGCTTTCGGTACCGCGGGTCGCCCCCGTCGGTGGAGGAGGTTTCCGCGTCGTCCGGTTAAAATATGACGCACTGATATTTAGTGACTCTCTCCGTGCCCGCTGGCTTGCCCGAACCCCAAGAGACGTGGAAACCGCAAAAAAGGTAGACGCTTAATTATGATTGCAGGGGCCCCTTGAAGCCGCCGGGGCCGCTCAAGGTCAAAGCGGACGCGGCTAAAAAAAACACAAAGAAAAAGCTCAGCAACGTAGATGGAACCGTCCACGCGAAGCCGAGGGGGGGGGGGTGCGCCGCGCATGCGTAGTTGGGGAGCGTGATGCTCACCGCTGGAGCGCAGTGAAATGGAGCACGTCGCGCTGCGTGCATGAATGCTTTCGCAATCTTACACGTAAGCAGATACTTAAGTGTTTTCTTCGACCTCTTTTTCTTGATTGTGGGTTTCTGCGTCTTGTCTGTTTCAAAGCACCTTATGCAGAAATTGTTCGAACGTCTGTCAAACACTCTGTGCGCTGCCATCTTTGTTGCGTCTAGATTCCTGCTGTCTGTCAATTTCGGTAGCGCGTTGTCGGTAACAATCGGGGCCTCCTACTCACTGTCATCCATCCTCACCCGCACCAGTGAGCTAAGAGTTGGTATATTGTTTTACTCGCGTCTTGCGTGCGCATGTACGTGATCGTCGCCCAGCTTCGGTCGTGGGTTTCTTGCCGCAACCAACATGGCGGAAATACACTTCACCCACCGTGACTTCACCTCGCATTCTGGCTTCGAGTGCCGGCTGAAGGCGCGGGCGCCGGACGCCTGGTTTCCCGAAAGCGCTTTCTCTGAGCGAGTGCTTGCGTGTTTTCGTGGCCTGGCCTTTGCAGCGCCAGAAGCCAACTGGTGAGACGGAGCATGTTCTTCCGGCGCCCCACTCAGATGGCGCCAGTGCATTTCGTGCAGGGTCTTACTGTGCAGAGCACTAAGTTGGTCTGTGTTATGAAGACCTGGGACCTGGAACATTCTAGGGGCGGCAATAATCTTCAGGATAATAGTGTTTATATTTTTCGACTTCTGCATGTTCGACTGGACTGCACGTTTCGACTTCTGCATGATTTTTGAGAAAAAAGGCTTAGCAATAATTCTGCCACCAACAAAAACATTTTTTATTTTCTTGCTTTTTGACTCCAAAGGTTGCATCAACTCGGGCACCTCTGTGGTATATCCCAGCGCGATGCGTTGAAAAACCGCTTTTTTTTTGTGTACCGTTCAATGTGGGTTCAAAACGTTAATGTACAGGCGGTATATGCATTACAGTAGGTTACAAGTCAAGAAGGTAGCGGCAAATGCCCCTCAAAGGGAATCATATACACCTCCGCATCCAATAGCGTCCCACCGATTTCCGTGACGTCGCGGCCAACGCGCGAAGAGGGTCTTGCCATTCTGTACATATTTGCTTTATCTTTCGACTTTGACTTAGCATTGTAGAAGCCACGAGATGGAGATTAGAGTCTTCCCCTCCGATAGAAACAAAGACGACTTTTCTAGGGGATTAGCTTCCGTTAGATACAAAGGCTGCTTTCAGGGGCTCGCCCCTCCGATGAATACAAAGGTCGCTTCCTTAAAGGGGGTGCAACGGTTCAGACTCGGTCAAAAATTTGTGGAAGTTGACCTCTGACACTTTTGGAAGTAAAGAACAGAAATCCGATTTCGCGCCTGCGTGTCCTAGTTGCTGCGTAAAAAAAGATAAACATTGACATTTCGGAGGCACCCTCAACTCACTCCCGGCCTTCAGGGTCGCACCTGGTCGCACTCCCAGTGACGTCATTCGGAGTGCCGTGTGAGTTCCTCGTGTGCTATCTCGGAGAGACGCTTCTCTCCCTCTCCGCTGACATTAGCGGAGCGTTGTGGCCGCAGCTTAGGGGCCGGGGGCGAGGATCGCGTAATCTTTCTCGCCGTAGTTCGCTCCGGCTACCACTTCGGGGTTGCAGGTGTGAAGTGCTCGACTTTTGCTTTTTTGCGATTATGTGCAGCTGGAATCGTGACACTTTTTTAATGAAGGAGGTGTTTTTCTATCCTCTGTTACATGATAAACAACGTAAAAATGACAAGATTTGCAAAATCTTTAATCATAAGTGCTGCATCGCCCTTTAAAGAGTGGGGGTCGAAGACAAGGCTGGCACTCAGGGGAGCCTTCAGGTGCTGGCACCACTCTGTAGGCCATTATCTATCCATTGAAGCGGAACAATGGAGCGTTTCCAGTGAACTCTTCTTTCGACTGCGGAGGATTTGAAACCGGCGCATCACGCTGTGGGAGGAGCATCTCCTACCTCCTTAACTTGTAACCGACTATAGTCGGCCTTGTTCACATTACTAAAAAAACGGCAATCGATTATAATTGTAATTCTCTTCTTGAAGCAGCACCTCACAGATATTCTATAGTCAGGTACAGGAAAAGTGCGAAGGCGAAAAGGGCGCGCACAAGAAAAGCCGTTGTGGAAAGGATGTCGCCCCACTCCACTTCAGATTTCCTAGTTTCCGCCCCTTCCCCCCTCGCAGCTACCTTTCTTAGGTTTTATCTGACTATTGGGGACTCCAGCGAAATCAACGGCACCAAGCGGCTAGAACGGAAAGTGGTGGCGGTAGGTTCACTTTCCAGCCTTCCAGAGGCGAATAAGATATTCACAGCGCCTGGCGGTCAAAACTCGAAGCCGTGAAAGTAAGTCCAAAAACACGCGATCAAAACCGCCAATAGCGGCCGCACGACAAATCACTCTTTCTTTTATATTTTGCGAAATAAGAGAAAAAAAATCTGGCTTTCTCTATAATTTCTTTGTGCAGCTTGCCCTCCTTGCGGGAGTAGGAGGATGGAGGATATGCCCAGGGACTGGGAAATGAGGGTGAAGTCGTGGTGGTGTGAAATAGGTAGCAAAAATAGTTTTAAAAAAGTTTCGAGAAGTGTATGGGGATTCCTGAGGGCGCCACCAACGGAATATCTTTTCTGTCATGTTCTCTCCCAGTTTTGGTGGCCGGTTGTTGCACGGATTGTGCAGGCTTTAAAACAAATTCACTTAGAGCTCTCTGGGTGGGGCCATTTTGTTCGACTGCAGCACCGTCCCATATATCCTGGCATTTCAACGGATTCGGTTACACACTCGGTCCTGGTAGCAGATCCACAAATTGGACGTTCTGAACTTTTGGGCAGTTTCGGTGGGCCTTTCCACCAAAACTGCCTGCTCCCCTCCCCCCTTCCCTTCCCCCCCCCCCCGCCGTCCCCGTCCCCAATCTCCAATTCAAATGATGAAGATCCCAGCCATTGCGGAGCCCAAGTTCGTCTGCTTCTTTTGCAGGGGTTGTGGGGAGGTCAGAACGCCGCCGAGCTCCGATTGGCTCTGACTGAAGGATAATGGGTAGAGCTTCAAAGCAAGCTGCCTTTGGGTCTACCGCTATCCTTCGATCAGATCTCGGCCTTGTGACGTCATTGCGACCCCCTGCGGAAGAAGTAAACGAACTTCCGCTCCACATACCACCTAGTAGACAAGGCCTGCGCATTTCCCACGAACGTCTTCGCTAGGGGATCCACGCAGCGCAGCCTACGCTTAAATCATCATCATCGACAGTGCGCCTCGCAGCGTCTCGCGGCGAGCGCGACGTTAACCTGCGGCGAGACCGAGACGGACGCGTCTGCTGCTTTGCGGTGGCTCTCGTCGTGCTTTCGTGTGTTTGCCGCTTGGGGCTGGTCGGGAATCCACGAACGACGTCGTCACGCGCAGGCCTTCTCTTCTAGGTGGTATTGTCCCAGCCCTCTTCGAAAAACGTCATTGGTAGTGGGGTCTCACGGGCGGCTGCGTGGTGATGAAACGGTGGTAGGTGTTGGGCGCCAGCACAAGGTGGTCTCCAGGCCCCACCCTCGTCCGCACCCATCGGTCCTGGCGGTCGCGGGCGTCGAAGTACAGCGACCCCCGCTCCATGTACCGGACCTCGGCCTCGTCGTGGCGATGTTCCGTTGCCATGTATTTCACCTGGGGGACCGAGCGGGGTCCATCAAAAGAAACTCCTGTGTGACTGGAAGCATGCGACCAGAGCCGTATATTGGGAGAGTTTGGCCAGTGGGTGTGGCGACGAAGGCACCGGAGAGGAGAAAAGTAAATGAAAGGGAGGAGAGCGCCGGAGGAGCGAGAGAGAAGAAGGGGCAGAGAGAGACGACCGCCATTTTTTCGCAACGCTGTCGAAGACTGGTTGGAGAGGAGCACTGCTGAGGCTACGCGTCGTCTGCTATGGGCCGACTTCTTTTTCGCCTGAATAAATGTTTGTTGCCAAACGTCGATAAAACTTCATTTATTAGCTTTTTCACGTACCGAAAAATAACAGTATATCATTTTCTTGCCAGAGCCAGCGATATAAGAGGAAATAATCGAGATTTAGATGCCGATCCCAAGCATTCCGCCGGGAGAATGAACGAAAAATGCGGCCCTCCCCACTCAGCTGGGAGCAGCCGGGCGTTCAGCGCATGCGCTCATGCCTCTTGCTCTGCGCCGCGTGCTGATTGGCTCACTCGAGGAGAGCGTTATGGCGGCGAGATCATAGACTGACCAAACTCTCCCCATACACGGCTCTGCACATGCGACTAAGCAGTGGCGCCGCGGTGCGGCCCCTAGCAAAAACATCTCGCGTAGTACTGTAGCAGCCGATCGGTTTCGACGTGAAACGTTCTTTGGCTAGGTGTTCGGAATTTCGTGAAGCCCAGATAAAAGCGTGGCCGGGAGGCTCGACACTGATTGGATGGCAGGGTGGGATTGGAGGAGTGACGTGTTCGGCGCCGATTGGTTGACGGGGAGGTCATGCGATTAGAGCGGTAGGCGAGGAGGAGCTTGACCACCTGTGCACACTGAGGGAGAGGAGCTCAAGAGTATGGAAGGCTCTGGAAGATTACCAGGTTTATCAGCCCAATTAGCGGTAGTATCGCTTCATTATACGAACAGCTATCAAAAGTACACATTGTACGTGTTAAACTATCTGATGAAGAGCGCCGTGAACGTGACCTTGCACCAATTCAGTTTTCCCGCTAAATTTAGTGGAAAATTAATGTCAGGTGACCTATGCACCAATTCAGTTTCCCCTAAATTTAGCGGACAAACTTGACGTCATGTGACCTTTGCACCAATTCAGTTACCCTGCTAAATTTAGCAGAAAAATTTACGTCACGTGACGTATGCACTAATTTAATTTCACTGCTAAACTTGGCAGAAAAATGTTCCGCTAAATTTAGCGAAAAAATTTACGTCACATGACCTATGCACCAATTTGGTTTCCCCGCTAAATTGGGCGAAAAAAATATCCGCTAAATTTAGCGAAAAAAATTGACGTCACCAACTCAGTTTCTCCGCTACATTTAGCGGAAAAACCCTATGCACCAACTCAGTTTCCCCGCTAAATTTGAGCGAAACATTTTCTGAAAAATTTAGCGGATAAATTGACGTTAAGTGACCTATGCCAATTAATTTCCCCGCTAAATTTAGCGAAAAAATTGACGTCACGTTCCTATGCACCAATTCAATTTCCCTGCTATATTTGGCATAAAACTTTTCCGCTAAATTTAGCGGAAAAATTGACGTCATGTGACCTATGCACCAATACGGTTTCCCTCTAAATTTAACGAAAAATTGGACGTCACGTAACCTATGCACAAATTCAGTTTCCCGCTAAATTTTGGAAAAAAATTGACGTCACGTGACCTATGCGCCAATTCATATTCCCTGCTAAATTTAGCGCAAATTTTTATGTCGCGTAACTTTTTGCGCTCCTAAATTTGGCAAAAAGATTACGCTGTGTCTAAAGGTACGTCGGACGTATCCGGAACCCGAAGTCTAAAGATACGTCGGACGTACCGGATCCCAGAGTCTAAAGACACGTCGGACGTACCCGGATCCCAGAGTCTAAAGATACGTCGGACGGTACCTGGATCCCGAGAGTCTAAAGATACGTCGGACGAATCCGGATACCCGAAGTCTAAAGATACGTCGGACGTATCTGGAATCCGAGAGTCAGAAAGATACGTTGGACGTATCCGGATCTCAGAGTCTAAAGATACGTCGGACGTATCCGGAACCCGAAGTCTAAAGATACGTCGGACGTATCCGGATCCCAGAGTCTAAAGACACGTCGGACGTATCCGGAACCCGGAGTCTAAAGATACGTCGGACGATACCGGATCCCAGAGTCTAAAGATACGTCGGACGTATCCGGAACCCGAAGTCTGAAGATACGTCGGACGTATCCGGATCCCAGAGTCTAAAGATACGTCGGACGTATCCGGAACCCGAGAGTCTGAAGATACGTCGGACATATCCGGATCCCAGAGTCTAAAGATACGTCGGACGTATCCGGAACCCGAGAGTCTAAAGATACGTCGGACGTATCCGGATCCCAGAGTCTAAAGACACGTCGGACGTATCCGGAACCCGAAGTCTGAAGATACGTCGGACATACCCGGATCCCAGAGTCTAAAGGTACGTCGGACGTATACGGAACCCGAAGTTTGAAGATACGTCGGACGTATCCGGATCCCAGAGTCTAAAGATACGTCGGACGTATACGGAACCCGAAGTCTAAAGATACGTCGGCTATACCCGGATCCCGAGAGTCTAAAGGTACGTCGGACGTATCCGGATCCCAGAAGTCTAAAGATATGTCGGACGTACCCGGATCCCAGAGTCTAAAGATACGTCGGACGTATCCGGATCCCGAGTCTAAAGATACGTCGGACGTACCCGGATCCCAGAGTCTAAAGATACGTCAGATGTATCCGGAACCCGAAGTTTAAAAATACGTCGGACGTATCCGGATCCCAGAGTCTAAAGATACGTCGGACGTATCCGGATCCCAGAGTCTCAAGATACGTCGGACGTATCCGGATCCCAGAGTCTAAAGATACGTCGGACGTACCCGGATCCCAGAGTCTAAAGATACGTCGGACGTATCCGGAACCCGAAGTTTAAAAATACGTCGGACGTATCCGGATCCCAGAGTCTAAAGATACGTCGGACGTATCCGGATCCAGAGTCTAAAGATACGTCGGACGTATCCGGATCCCAGAGTCTAAAGATAGGTCGGACGTACCCGGGACCCGGAGTCTGTGGGCGTAGCCGCGACTCTCATTCGCGGTGTTCGGGGCACCAAGTAGTATGCCGTATGCGTCGCCGACCCCGAGCTCAACGGACTCAACCGGCTCAACTGTCGAGTTTCGAGAGCAGTGTTCAAAGAGAGTACGAAACTGACGAGACATAAAACGTCGCGTGCCGTTTCCGGTCGTTTCCTTTTCTGGCGGTCGAAGTTTCGTTTCGTACGGACGTGCAAAGCATGCATTGTGTGAAAAAGGATCGGCGGGTCACGGCTCCTGCCTACCGATTTTTACGCTTGTATGATGCAACGTTCCTTTACATGCACCTGCTGACGTAAACAAAGAACGACAAAGAGCGAGCACTGCCGAGCAGCTTTCGGTTTTTTCCCATTAATGACCCTTGTGGGAACCACGGGGTTCCCTATATCCCTGTCTAGGCCTAGCTTCAAGCAGACCGTGGGAGCCGTCGTCACCAATGGCGGCGGCTACCCGGATACGAGAAACCGAGGCTGTATATGCCCGAAGGGGACGGCTCTCCCTTGCCAATATAGGGCGAATGTGCCGTCCTACGGGGGCGAGGGAGCGAATATTTAGCGGGAAATTTGGCGAAACTTTCCCGCTAAATGGGAGGGAGCAGGAAAGGAGGAAGGGAAGGTACGGAGGGGAGGAGAGGCATACCCTCTCTCCTCGTCAAGAGCTGCGCTCTATTCGGCATTACAGAGAATTGTAAACGGCTTTCATTTTTTTTGTTTCTTTTTTTAGCCGTGATTTGGACATGGTGTGCGTGTTTCGTCTTCCTTCCGCCTATCTTGAAGTGGTCGGAGCACGTGGCGCCCCGGATGTTTCTACAGATCTACACTTTGAATTCTCACTCACGATCCCGTTGTAGTCGACGTCGCTGGGGTCCACGGGCTGAGTCCTTATCGTGTGCCAGCCGATTTCGCTCTTGAGGGCTTCTAGCTTGGCTTCGCCATCTTCTCTGGAGCTAGCCTGAAGGACGAGGCACATACGCCCCGGAAGAAAAAAAGACATCCAAAAGTCAGTGTTGCAGGCACTGTCCGAGGGTTATTCCTTCCTTGCTCGATGGTCACATTGATTATATATATTCATTATACATTATACATGGTCACATATGCATATTCGAAGCATCTGTACGTATGAGGCATGGGTGCTTCGAACAGGCTTGAGACGTATCCGCACGTAATCCTCTCATCATTTCTGCTGATTGCTTCGTGCCTTTTCAAGCGGTGTGACGCAGGGCTTTAGACAAAAGCTATCTAGGCTAGTTTTGCGATAAAGTTCGCGTGACACCACGCAGTTCTGTCGCCAAATTTGTATAAAATATCAACTTGTGTTTTGGCTGTACGTCATGGATGTGACTTACCGCTTGTGTGTAGAGGCAGGCCCAAATGTTTTACCCTTCAAAACATTATTATTATTATTTTTTTACGTACGACGTACACGGAGCTTAGGTGGACGAGCGTGTAGTGAGCCTACGTTGCAGCGGATTACTCCACCTGTTTTGTTGGGCGGCGTTTCCGTTTCTGAATCTGGTGGAATAAAGGCACTCTTCGTTCAACGTTCAACTGGCGTGGTCACTTCTCGGCTGCTGTCTCGTGAGCTACCAGGCGGTCGCCACTAGAGCGCGCTTGCATATAGGGAGTATTTACTGGCGGCCATTGCTGTGTGCGCCACTGCTAGGCTGTACTAGAACGGGAGGTGTGAAAAGTGCGGCCTTTTCTCGTAGTGCGGTGTCGTCCCTCTTCGCGTCGAGTGGTAAATTTGGAGCAGTCTCACTAAACCTTGCAGTACAGCCAAAGCCACAGGGGAGAGAGTCTATCCCGGCCTGCACAAGAGGAGTGAAAGGAAGAACGGGGCAATCCCAGCTCTTCTCTCCCGTTCCTTCCTTTCCCTCTTTTGAACAGGTTGGAATACGCTCTCTCCCCTGTTGCTTTGGCTGTACAGAAAGACGGAGTAACGGTTTTAGTTAGGGAGCCTTCGAAGCGCACCTGAAGGCACTCTAGTTTTAGTAAGACGGAAATAGGTGCGCCGTACGCGGTCGAGTTGCTCCGTGGTACGGTGTACTAGAACACCTAATCCCTTCTAGAACACCTTAT
Organism: Ixodes ricinus; assembly: GCA_037355805.1. Lineage (NCBI taxonomy): Eukaryota > Metazoa > Arthropoda > Arachnida > Ixodida > Ixodidae > Ixodes > Ixodes ricinus. Next base: position 82,574 of record JAZHYW010012416.1, read on the forward strand.
CCCTTCTAAAACAAATTATCCTTGGCTCCTGACACTGTCAGGCTTACCATCGCATCGGTATTAACTCATCTTTCTAGTGGAGGTATGCCATGCCCTTCACGAAAAAGAGCAAAACGCAACGCTAGTGTTTCGTGCCGGGGTGCGATGGAGCACACAAGTCGTGTGGGGGTAAGCTATCCCGTTTTCGAGCACCGAGAAACCCCGACACGTTTCAGAAGTGAGCCCGCGCGAATCCCGGGGCGGACAAGCCTCTCGAAGAGAACTCCGCCGTATGCGAAAGGCATTTTGACGACAGCTGGTATACATCCGCGCACCGCTTCGCGCTAATGGAATGGGAGCCACTGCAATTGCTTAAAAAAAAAAAAGTGCGACGTCGATAGCACTTACAAAAATTCTACTCCAAATGTTAGGTAGGCCAATGCAGGGCTGGGCAGAGATACTCCAAGAAGTATTCGGGAATACAAATACTGAGAGATACATGTGTTTAAAGGCTCGAAAGAATATCCCTGGGATAGCTCTGCAAAACCGGCGAATAGGTATTCCGGAATACAGATAGAAATACCTATAGAAATACATTTGTTCCCGAACATGTGCGCTACGTGGGGACGGTGTAGTACGTGGCGAATGCAAATGGTAATTTATGATTGTGCTCCTTTTTTTAATGTCATTTTATGCACTTCCTTTTGCCTCGAACGTTCTATTTACCAGTATTGCCGCTGAAACAAAAAGGCACTTTTGGTGAATTACATGGTTCCTGAACGCCTAAGACTACGTGCCATGCTTGAAAAAGGCGTCTGCACGAAATGAACCCTGTTTTGCAGTGAGGGCGCATCTCAAACTGTCGTCTTACATGCTTTTGAGTCGCCCATAACGTGGGAAGACTAAACAGAGCCGCACTTTTTCTACAAACAATTCCTTTACAGAGTTCGCTCTGCCTCATTGGAAAAAAGTGGAGGGCTTTGTGAGAGGAGCTTATTCTGTAATTCTCGTAAGTAACCTTTTTTAAACAAACCAGGTTTTTAAATGTTGGTGACTGTGATGGATCATGTTATAGGGCGAGTTTATACTAGAAATTATTGAACACTTTGCACCAAACATGTTTTCATCTTTTAAATTCATCGTAAAAAACGACAACAAAGGAACGAGATAACTAAGCCTGGCAAAGGTATTTCGATACAAGCGATACATTGTAAAGGTATTTCATTACTGCGATACAAATACATTTTTCAAATGTATTTCGATACAGAGATATAGATACTCGATAGTATCTCTAATAGCATCTTCGATCAACTCCCACCGGAATCGCCCTGAAACCAGGACACTGCACAGCGCTCCTCGGTCGTGCAGCACGAAGTCTGTGCATCATCGAGGACAAACTGCGCCGCGGCGGTGCACCGCGCTGAGCTTCACCATGAGTCACCTCGCGTTTTGTTCGTTTTTTCTGGCGTATATATATATAGGTCCGCGCGCGGTGCCCGTCTGCGGTCAATTTCTCCTGTATTTTACTCATGGATTTGACGGTCCCAGACAAATTAACATCGTAGACGTGATTGTCGATGAGGTCACGAAGCGGGTGACAATTCCACAGGTATATGTTGACCATCATTGTTAGTTCAAGAAAGAGAAACACCAGATAATAGCCGTACCTTGGTGTCATCGAAACACCTGGCGACGCGTTCCACGAATTTCATACCTCTAGGGCGCTCCTTGCCACCGCAGCAATCGCCGGTAATCGCGGTGATGGTAAGAAGCTCGTTGTCTCGCTCTCAGAAGAGCTGAGGAATTCATCGAGTGCAGCTGCGAGGCGTGCTCGTTTTCGCAAGATCGCCATCTCGAAAGACAGCGCGTCTGCTACTCCCGCCATCTCCTCGATTCCCGCTCCTGGCCGCAATGCCTGATGGGACCGCACCCCGGCGCACCGTCGATTTTCTTGGTGCGCGTTGGGGCAACGAACAGCCGCACCGGGAGGGTGCGCTTCGTTGATCGAGGACGTGCGGTGCGCACCGACCGATTAGAAAGACCAGTTTGAAAATCTAACTGGCCAGACTGGTATTTGGACTGGTCAAACTGGCATTTGGTCTGGTCAGACTGATCTTAAAGGAAATCAAACTGGTGCAACTGGTAGCCAGACTGGTCTAACTGGTAACCATATTGATCTAACGGGCCACAAGATTGCTTTCTAACTGGTCACGAGATTGGCCTGACTGGTCACCATGTTGGCCTAACTGGTCACCAGATTGGCCGAACTGGTCATTAGATTGGCCGAACTGCATGGTCAGCAGATTGGCCGAACTGGTCACCAGACTGGCCGAACTGGTCACCAGACTGGCCGAACTGGTCCAGCTGATAACCAGATTGACCAAACTGGTAACCAGATTGGCCTACCTGGTCCAACTGGTTATTAGTTTGACTTCTCCTTCTCACTTTATTTACTGGCTTTCTCACTGATTTATTGTCTTTCAAATAATTAGGCTTGATCGAGCGTTTACTTTTTACTAAGAGATTCATCCCTGAGCCGTTCAAAAAACTCTCAGAGGTTTTACATTGCTGAAAAGAAATCTACATGCTGGGAATAATTTTTTATTGCTTAGGCTGTCACCGAGAAATTCCGTACGTTCAAAACGACCAGTATAAAGACGGAAACGCAGAGCTCGGAAGTAGTGATCGGGTTAGTGTGCTGTTGTATTGATTATTGCATGTGCCTTGTATGTGTATGCGATCAATGTGTGTTCAGCTGATGCTTGTAGTAGGCGTATTGTGTCTACGTTTGTGTATAATAAAGATATCCGAAGCGCAGGGTGGTGTGAACAAATGAAAATATTTTCTGTCGAACCAGTGTGACCAGTTCAACCACCTTGACCAGTCAACCAGTATGACCAGTTCAACCGCCATGACCAGTTCGAACCACCTTGACCAGTTTAACCATTATGAAACTGGTGAAACTGCAGCAATAACCAAGTTTGAAACTGGTACCAGTTTGAACTGGTCTTTCCAGTAGAGGGTGTACTTGATCGAAGACGACGGGGCGAACCTCGCTGCCCCGGTGCCGCCTGGTGCGTATGATCGAGGATGCTATAAGATATACTATCGCGATAATTTGTATCGCGATACTGCCCAACTCTACCCTATTGGAAAGAGCAGTTCAAACTGGTACCAGTTTCAAACTTGGTTATTGCTCTAGTTTGTTTTATAATTGTTGAACTGGTCAAGGCGGTTCAAACTGGTCACACTGGTTGACTGGTCATGGTGGTTGGACTGGTCATATGGTTGACTAGTCATGATGGTTGAACTGGTCATGGTGGTTGAACTGGTTATGGTGGTTGAACTGGTCACACTGGTTGACTTGTCACGCTGGTTCGACAAAAAATATTTTCATTTGTTCACTGCGCATCGGAAATCTTTATTTTACACAAATGTAGACACAATACGCCTACTACAAGCATCAGCTGAACATACATTGAGCGCATACACATACACGGCACATGCAAACATCAATACAACAGTACACTAACCCGATCACTACTTCCGAGCTCTGCGTTTCCGTCTTTTATACTGGTCGTTTTTGAACGTACGGAATTTCTCGGTGACAGCCTGAGCAATAAAAATATTCCCAGCATGTTGATTTTTTCCAGCAATGTCTTGCCTCTGAGAGTATTTTGAACGGCTCAGGGGATGAATCTCATAGTAAAACGCTCCCCCCCCCCCCTTAAGTTTGACCGCCACCCCAAGATACACCTGCAGCCTTCGAATCTGTTGGTAAAAAATAAATCCTCGGAAACTCGCCTAAATCTGGAGAAAAATAAGCCCCGGAAACACCGGAACGGTATAGATATAACCCTCCTACATTCAATTCGTTGCGGCGGAAAGACGGTGTCTTCATTTTTATCTGGCACAAATCACGTGCGCGACATTCAGGGAATAGCTTCATTTGGATACCTAGGTGGCAGAAAGAAAACTCCTCCCCTAGATTCTGAGAACCCTGGAGCGCCTACTTTCCCTCAAAGCACTCGGGGGAGCCAATCGCTGCAATCCACGGAGAGATCTCGGCCAATGACGAGGTCGAAAGTATCTACGTCAACGCGCGGTTGTGACGTCACGCTGCTGCGGTGGCGCTGCTAGCCGAGTTCCGGGCATCTCATTAGCGCTCCGCAGTCAATCACGAAGGAAGAACCGTGATAACACGTATAGATATTATAACGAAATTTTGGGGCTCATTTCTTGGTCTATTAGTGTTCAAGAAAACAGTATTCCATCAGGCACACCAAGCTTTCTTTGAAAAAGACAGTAAAATGGATTTTAAAACGAATTACACGATTAGCAAAGAACACCTGGTTGATGTCGCTAACGCCTCGTTTGTAATGCTCGTCTAGGAAACTGGACAGGTAGTGACGATAACTGTCTCGCCTCCGGCCACCACGAGAGAAGAAGGAAGGAGGAACTCCCCTCTCACCGGGACTCTCTTTTGTGTGTCCCAGACTTCGCCATTGTCCCCCTACAAGATTATAGAAGATTAACCCGTCACTCAAAATTCGTACAAAAGCAGCCTTGGGGCTAGTTGCGGTGGCCCGATCGCTGGCGTGCTTCGGCCTCTTCGGTGGCTGGAACGGCTAGGACATCCTGTCGACGTCAGCTTTACTCGTCCCGAGACAATCTACGTCACGATTGCGCCGGATGTCACGTGCTCTCCGCTGGCCACTCTTCGAGCGCTTGCGACAAAGTGGGCCGTTTGTAACGAAAAATACAGCCACCAGGCTCAAAATACAGACGCGCGATTGTCATTTACGAATATTGTGGATAACATTCAGCCTATTCCTGAACACGACAGGTACATTTCGAATTTCGTTGAAGTTGTGTCCCCTTGAGGACGCAGTCGGACGAAACGAGCTAAAGGCACCAATCGAACAGCTTCAAGGGCGCGAGTCACTGGGCCTTTTGTTGTTGTTTACGAATGGTTGAGCGATGATAGAACGCGTGCAGAAACATGGCGGACACACTGATGGCGCGTGGTACGCTTTTGATGCTGTCCGATTTGGTCACATTTGCGGCTCGTGGTGTCGGCTGCGTCTGGACTTACATGAGCGTGGACTTACGTGGTACACTCTGAGGCCGACAAGGTCCAGCAACTCCTGCGCAGTCAGCGTCCTGCTGGGCTCGTCAAGGTACCAAGCATCCATGCTCGACTTCGCTGGCATTTTTCTCTACGCAGTTCGGAACAGTCGACAACCAAATTAACAGGCTTTGCGATTTGAAATTGATTAATTTTTTTTTTCCTGTGAGGAACATGTTTGCGTGAGTCAGCGCTACAAAGCACCGGAAAGCTAGGGCAGCTGGAATACAGTTTCTTTTTTATCGTATATGTGAGTCGTTCCGAGGGTTCAGCATGACGCGATGAACTCATAAAAATTCACGAAAGCAAGTTGAGCTGATAGCTGAGCTTCACCAGCTGCACGTATCGCTCCGGCCGCCACATGTTCGGGTTTTAACTTTTATTCGTGCTATTGAATGTAATTTTCTTCTATTCTTTTTTCTTCTCTTTTGCGGTGTAGCGAAGCGGATTGTACTTCGTCTCACAAACATGTGCAGCGCAGACAAAATGGGCACTTTCTGTGACGGGACTTTGAAAAGGGCCTCCAATGCACGCGTTTCATACAAACAAAAGCATTCTGCTGAGCTTGGTTTACGCGCCTGTGCCTTTGTCTTTACTGCAGACATTGGTGCGATGAAATTTAGGTAACCGCAGGCTTAATTTGACCGATCTCGCGGCCAGTTTCTTTACTCCACCGCTGCAGCAGCGCATCCTGGGAAATGTAGTCTTTATGCACGAGCATAGCATCCTCTATACTGACAAAGCTTGGCAGATAGTTACGTGACGCGGCCGCCGAAAGTGAAAAGGTAGAGCGGCAAGCAACGGATAAGCGGAGAGTCGTTTAACGAGCGCCGCGCTGCGGCGAGACGCCGAAACACACTATACTTTTTTTTCTCCTGCTGGTGAGGGTATACTCAGAACGCTAACCCTTCCCCGTTCCTCCGTTTCGGTTTCGTCTGTTTCGTTTGTGCTATGAATTGTCCGGCAAACTGCCGGGGCTGATCGATTACAGATTACAGATATTGATACACGGGAACAGCGTCGAAAGGTAAATATGCAAGATGACGACGACGACGTTGAGAGGATGACACATCGGGCGACGGAGGTGCCTCGATCTGAGCCCTGGGCCTCGGTTCCTCGGAGGAGGCAGTTTGTACTTTGGCTGGGCTACCTCCTTGGAGCCTGATGCTTCGACCCCAGTGTACCCCAGTGAGCAACAGCGCCATCATGTTCTTGGGGCTCCTTCATGCACCGATCGAACGGCGTGCCAGATTCCCATGCCTCGCTGCTCACCCGCCCAACCCGCCTCCATGAAATCTGGATTTTTGCGAATCGGACTGCCATCCTTCCCAATACCAACAACCCATGTCGTCGTCATCATGCATGTATATATACTCATCACATTATCATGTTCACTAGACTCGGCACCGCGGGCCTCCATGGTGCGGGCTGCTGCCTTTCCGCGCTGCCGCGGCTCTCCAGAGCCCAAAAATAAAGACTGTCCCCTGCTTGGAGTTTTCAGCGGTTCATGCGCCATAGGGCACACAACTGCCCAGACAACGCAGATGGTCCTGAGGACGTCCTCAGCTGGTAAAGACGTCTTCGTTCCGACGAAGACGTCGTCGGGACGTGCGGAACTGGTCGGGACATTTTGGTCCTTTCAAAGACGTCTTGAGGACGTTTTCAGGTTCCCTTATTTGAGGAAGACCAAACAAGTCTTCTCCCGATTGATTTTTGATAGTATAAAATGTTTTCCATGCCGGGAAGTGAAACGAAGCCAGAATAGAGTACGAAAATTCGTTAAAGGATATTTTTAATAAACATTTTAATTGCGGCTTCCGGCCTACGAGGCCACAGGCCTCGGCGGCCGAAAATCGCCGTAGCCTCGACACCAGCAACCAGTCGCATCGGTTCCTCCCGAGCGAACAGTGTGTTTCGGGTCCTCACCGCTCAAAAGCTCTGCGCTCACTACCGGACTCCCGAGAAATGTTCTGTGCTACCAGACACTCGCGCTCTATATCTGCGACCGGGCGCTCTATGGCCCCGTCATCGAACTGCCAGGCTTTATGAGTACTGAGTATAGAGGAGGCGATGGCACGAGCGATAACTCCACTGTGGGTCTGCGCGACCAGGGCATGAAGCGGGGAGAGCTGTCTCGTCAACTGGCACCTGCTTCTTATGGACTACGGTTGTGGCGCCGTCACGCATTCGTGGAACGCATAGTGGGATTGTACTATCGATTGCTTATAATAGGCGGCTGTTTTTGTCTCCATCGCTCGGTACACAGAGCAAGATAATATGATATGTTACTTTGAGAGGATTGACTGTACTTACAAGGACACCGAATACTCCGTATCAATAAAAATAAATAAAAAAGAGACAAAATTGTAAAATTTAGTTTACAAAAAGTTTCATAAAAATATACGTTTTTTGTTTTTTGTTTTTACTGGAAGAGTATGTACAACTGCATCGCCCAATGCTCAATCTCCGCCCAAGCGTAGCGGTAGCGGTCCGAACGAGATATGAAAGTTTCAGAGCTAATGGCTGTCTTATTCAAAAGTTGGAAGCGATATTCTGAAATTTTCAACGCGAAAATGGTGACTGACCGGAGCTCTCGAATACATGGATGTGAATAGACCCGTTGCTCTGGGGCAGGGGGCGCGAGCGCTTCCGCAAGACGCGCCCATGTTATGATGGCTGAACAACCCAGGTGGCTCTGTAACGTTCGATTTTGCACGTCCCACGTTCGAATGCAAGCATCTGAAGATGCGCAATAACAAAACCTCTAAAAAAAATAATTATGCAGCTCGCGGCCGCAGCGTCCCATTAAACATTCCTTTCATCCTTGTTTTCTTTCATAGCTTCCGCAAGCACGTATGTTTCACTTTACGTGATAGCGAAGCCGAAGCTACTCGCAAAAGCATGTCCTCCTGAAAGATGCTCGCACTGCACGAGCGCGCGTGCTTGACAGGGACGCTTTTTTGGGTTGTGGGGATATTTATACAGCGTGTAGTTGGTCAGCCATTTAAAGTTGCGACGGTCCTCGCTGTAGATGAGCAATTTAGCCAGTGCGGTACAGCTGCCTGGGGTCTTTAACGTGCACCACGCAGTAGTGACACACGACCGCACGCCGGTACGATGCTCATCCAGATCGAAACGGGCAAGGTGACAGGGACGCTGAAAGCTCGCAGCTCGCTCTTGTAGCCTCTGCTACGCTGGCACTTGAGTGGAACGCAGTAGAAAAAAACTCTAGTGGGGAAGCGTATTGAAGCACGTTCGAAACGCGAGCAAAATATTCTAATTTGCTCCCCTGGAGCTCTGCTCAAAACTTGAGAGCTACGGGCCTATGGCGTTCCAGTAACCGAAAACGGGCGAAAACGACTGAAACTTTCAGTAAATCACTCGTATACATTTGATTGAGGTAAGGGCTAACTCCGAAACCTTGAAGTCTAGTTCGAACCATTTGGGCTAAAAATGAGCGTTCTGAAATGTGTAACTTAAACTTGCAAAAAATAAACAAAAATATCGTTTTTTGGTGGAAAGGGGGGGGGTGAGCACGCTGTACATGAGGAATCAAGGCACACAAGATGAGCTATACTGAGACATAAATTACAAGGGCATACAATACTCACCGAGAGCTTAAAACACGCTGGGCACGTTGAGCACCACCTTATCGTCGCTGTACGGTCAATCAGATTGCGGCACGAGCCGATCAGAGTGTCGAGGAAGCAATCGCGAAACAAGTACCGCCAACACAGTGAGTCACGCCATGAATAAATATCCTGCAGTCTCCAACGCGCCAAGCACACCTCCGTCACAGTTGAGATGCTGTAAGACTGGCGTACACCAAGAACTACGTTCATACGCTCTTGAGGCTTGGTTCACCGAGTGCACACTTAATGGTTATCTACGATTCTAATGTTTTTAAGAAGCCGCAGATAGTTTTGGCGTTCATCGAGCTTTTAACATTTTGGTTAGAACCGGGGGTCTGTTATCTGTCCGCATCCATGTCTTTCATGTTAGAATTATTAACAACCGAGGAGAATATGTGCTGAACGTCCTATAATGAGACGCCCCATTACTTCTTAAAACAGTCACTTCAGCAATTAAAAAAATCTTGATAATGGCAACGTTTTCGTCGAGGCCGATGTATGCGCGAGCGCGTGCATTCTTTTATTCCGGCATTGGCTTTTAATTTATACAGGAGTTTCACGAAGTCTGGTCCCACGTTAGTCATTGGGGTATTTCGTAGATCGTAGGATGCGGATGGCTGGCCTTGAGGGCGCGTACTCAATCCGTACTCTACGTGGCGACGCTAAAGTTTCCGCCAGGAACGCAACGCTCTTACGTACGATCTACAAGGGTCCATTCTCTCGAGGAGCATATTTCTTAAAGGGGTACTGAAATGAAATTTTAGCGCTTATCTTTTGCATAAATATGGGCTGGGACAGGCACCACCTCAAAATATCAATATCGCGCTGTAAAACACAGAGACTAATTTTAAACCTAATTAAACGATTTCAAATTCACATCAGGTGGATGGTGAAGTTCTCGTGACATCACTTGTGGCATGAACGCGCCGTTCTGCGGAAATACGGCGTGCCGGCCGAACGAGACCTGACCTGAACGCGTTTGCAAAGCCTTGACGGAGAAAGCCAAAGCGTAGTTGGCCACAGTGAGCTCGTTCTCGGTGCGGCTCTATGCACGACACGACGCGAGCACGCTTCTGGCACGGCCGGTATTCGTTGCTGCGAGTTGCGAGCTGTGAGCCGACGTTAAAAACGACACGTTTTGAACTACGAGAGTGTCAGCAAGAGCCACGCAAATACCTGTTCACACTCGGAGCGGACGCGCGCGTTTGATCGAAGTGCTGGATTTGCTGTTTTAGACCGCGTTTCGGTAAGCGCTTCGGGACCGATCTTTCACGGTTGCAACTCGATACTAACGTGACGCTCGGCAAGAAAGGTTGGAGCGACATCACGCAGCTCAAAGAACTGATAGCTAGACAGTGACGTAGCGTTGTGTCAGAATAAAAATGGCTTACTAATAACAAAGTGTACATACCGTGTTGCGAGGTAATCCGTACGGTGTTTATTTGAGCTCTATATCACACAAAACAAGGAGATAGAATCAATGAGTCCCTTTCGACGACAGCGTTCGTCCCGCTGCCTCGGAAAACAAAGAGATCAAGATGACAGGGGAAAAGATTGACCTCCGAAATTTAGTTCAGGGATCATTAAACTATTCATCAGGAAGAGGTCGGGAAGGGTCCACAAGGTCGCGCGGGCACTATTCCATGCAGCAGGCCAGCCGGTCGTGGGCAGACGGTCCCGGCCAAGGACCGCCGGAACAACGGTGCGTCAGTCCGGTGTTGCTGCCTGGCCTACTATATTCTGCCGTTGTTGCTCTTCTCGGGTGTTTGTGGATCGAGCGTTCTTGTTTGTCGTGGTCTGTTTCAAGTACTCTGTCCTGTTTTCTTGCTGGTTGAAGTCGGGACGCGCGAGAAAAGCATGAAAAATAAATGTCCGTTGGTCGTCGCGACCATGTAAATGTAACCTGAGCGACGCTGTCAGCCATGCGGCTTTGATCGTAAAAAATGCGCAAGACAGCTTCGGAGCTGTCGTAGGACTCTGTCGTAACCTGCGTAAAGTTACGACAATTTCGTTTCAGAACACGGTTTTCTTTCAAATTTGTCGTACGCACTTCGTCGTAAGTTCGCTTTGAGCTTCCGGACTGGTTTTGTCTCCGAGCTGGTTTTGTCAGCGGTGCCGTGGTTGCCGACTTTGCCGTGGTGCAGCGTGCGTAGCACCGCCATCTCAAACGGCCACGTTGTC
>JAZHYW010012417.1:0-47980 GCA_037355805.1 Ixodes ricinus
TCAGTGATGACTTTAAAGTGAGTGACGCGGCTGTGGCTCGTGCGAGGCATGAGGGAAGAAAGAAGAAGAAAGGGGACGCACGAGGGCCGTGAAGAACGTCGGTCGGGCAACGATTCGATCTGTACTGTAAATAGACGTTTCTTTTTATTTTTCTCTACTTGCTGGAGTCCTGTCAGTCCTTTTGATGACCATCAACATCCACAGACCATCGACGTTCCCAGTCATCGGGTCCCTGACGCAATCGTAAGAAAAGAACGAACCTTCACTGGCGCAGTCGACAGGATTGCGTCAGCGGGCCCCGCCGGCTGGAACGACTCAGCAGATTCAGCGGACAGCGACTCCATTCAACAAGAAGAGAGGCGGCAAGTTCCTGGGCCTCAGCAGCCGTGTTTAACGAAGAAGACTTGGAACGCCGAGACTTCGCGTCGACGCGGCTTCGGAAGTGCTGCAGACTCACAACCCTGCGAAGCGTCTACACGACTCGGACACCGTTATCGGGCCGGACTGTTCCGATCGACAGACTGCGTGTGCTTGCCATAGGGACTTGTCAACCTTCAAAGGTAAGGTGATTTTTTGACTGGTGCCCGCCATGGAGCTACGTAGTGGGGAACGGCGTAGGCCGGTTACCTCGTTGGATCGGGATGGAGCTAATGATAACAGTGTCGACGAGCGAGGTGAACCGTCACCTCAGAGTAGACCAGCGGCGACCGTGGGGACGCACCAGGAAGGGGACCGGGATGGCCGACCGAGTAGCTCATTGATTGAAAGAGAGATCGAGCTCGTAAGAGAAAAAGAACGGCTAGTGCGTCTAGAGCTTGAACTAGAGCGAGTTCGTGCGGAAAACAGACCCAGAACCAGTGGAGGCGGCGCAGAACTCAACCTGAGGGAAGAGGTGCTTAGCTTTTCCAGGCTCATGAAGGGTGTGTTGACACAAATGCCGTCGTCCGAACTGCTCGTACCAAGCTGGTTCGACGGTGTCGAAAATGTCTTTGCGACATATGAGGTGCCTGAGCGCCTGAGGGGCTCGCTCGTGCGACCTTATTTTACGGAGCGCATGCGGGCGCTGGTGAATAGGCTGCCTGTCGGCGAAGCGAGTGATTACGGTGCGGTTAAGGAGCGAGTTCTCTTGGAACTCAAACTGTCGCCGGCTGAGTACAGGAGGCTTTTTCTCAAGGCCACCAAAATGGAGAAAGAATCCTGGACTCAGTTTGCGACACGGGTCGAGAGCTGTTTCGAGTATTATGCTCGAAGTCGCTCGATCGACTCTCTTGAGGACTTGCTAGCATTAATGGTATCTGACCGCATTAGGGATTCCTTGCCCGTCGACATGCAGACCTATGTAACGCTAAATGAGACCGGAAAGTGGCTTAAACCAGCAGAGGTGGCTGCGCTGGCCGACCGTTTCGACGAAGGCGAGCGATGCAAAAAGCGAGATCACCCGTCAGGCTCTAAGAGCCACGCATACAACACAACAAAGGCCACTTCTCTCGAGGAGAAACACGAGAACCCAAGGCAGTGCACTAAACCAGACGGTTCCCGGGTGAAGTGTTTCAACTGCAAGGGAATGGGACACTTTTCTCGTGACTGTCCACTGAAGACGGAAGATGGAGGACAAAGAAATAACTCCGTGGTGGGTTACATCTCAACAAATTTAACACCACGTCAGCAGAGTATGTCCCAGGACATAAATGTCAATCGAAACCATACAAGCGCTGAGTTGCGGAGAGTGGAGGTGAAATGCGGCCCGAGGATGGTGCGGGCGGTTATCGATTCCGGAGCGGAGATTAGCGTAGTGCGTGATGGGGTGGCGCCTAAAACGAAGGGGTCGTCCGGAAGGGTGACACTGACTGGGGCGTTCGGGGACAGCGTGAGCGCCGTTCTACGCCATATACCGATGACTCTTCGCACAAGCTACGTTGAGTACGTCCCTCGAGAGGTGCCGCTCTTGTGCGCCGTCACTGAACAATTGGTTAACGGCATAGACATGCTGTTGACGCCCGATGACTACGACAGACTAAAATTGGCTTGCGGGAGGGTTGACTTGGAACCGATGGTTTGTGAAGCTGAAGACGCGCTTACTGACGATGGTGGCGAGGTCGCAGACGACGGCCGTGGCGCTGAACTTCGGTTTCTACAAGAACGACCTGCTCGAGGACAAGCCGCGCGTGGAGGCCTTCGTGTACATGGGCCACTAGGCGCTCCAGGTGGTGCTGGCGGCCTTCAACAAGGACCGGCTCAAGATAACGGCCACCACCTTCGGTGTAGTCGGAGGCCGCGACTTCGACATGGTGCTGGTGCGCTACTTCGTCCAGGAGTTCAAGGAACGCTACAAGCTGGACGTGGCCACCAACTGGCGGTGCCCCACCCGGACCTGCTGCTGGACAGCTTCAGTGTGAACAAGGTTGTCTCCACGGCCGAGGGCGAGGCGTCCAAGATCAAGGTGAAGGTGCGCCTCAGCCTGCGCGGCATCTTCTCGGTGATGTCGGCCGTGGACCGCAAGCCCGACGGTCAACAGGCAAGTGCTGGGTGTGCAAACGATGGCGACCTAGTGGCGGCGGGGGCGGCGAGTGGCGAAGAAGCAACCCCGACCGAGGGAGGACACCCCGATAAAGTGGCCGAGGGCGAGGATGTCAAGAAGAAGGAGCGGCCCCGCTCAAAGACAAGCAGGCCAAGGCCACGGAGCTCCGGTGGAGGTTCGGGTGTTGCAGCTGAGCGCCTTCGAGATGGACCAGCTTGTGGAGTGCGAGGTCCAAATGGTCCACACGGACCGCATAGAGAAGGAGCGACTGATTTGTCAAGCAATGGTTTTTGGTTCGTCGCATACGCGAACCGAAGCTGTCGGTGTGTTTTTTTTTTTTTTAAATGGATTGTATACTTTAAGTTTGTGAGTTCTTTTCTTTTTTTGTATGACTGGACGGGCAGTTGCGCGTTTTGGGAAAGTAGCCTGGCCTAGAGAGAGCATAGGTTCCACTTCCACATAGGCCTTTGCTGGTTTTTTTTAGATGCACGTTTCAGTTTACACGATGCAAGTCTTAAGGCACTTTTGGTACAGCAACGGGGTGTTTAGAGCCTTGGCGGGCACATTCAAAATCACCTTACCAGAGTGAAACTGACCAGGGTGTGAAAGCGGACATTTTGTTTTTCTTTTTGTTTGTGTGATAATTTTGTGACATTGAAGCCCCAAAATTATACTTGTTGGGGAGGTGTGAAGGTCAACGTAACCAGAACCGTAAATCCAAAGGTGCGATATACGCAGGGATTCAGTTTCGTCTTTCTTTTCTCTCAGTGATGACTTTAAATAGAGTGACGCGGCTGTGGCTCGTGCGAGGCATGAGGCAAAAAAGAAGAAGAAGAAGAGACGCGCGAGGGTCGTGAAGAACGCCAGTCGGGCAACGATTCGATCTGTACTGTAAATAGACGTTTCTTTTTATTTTCTCTACTTGCTGGAGTCCTGTCAGTCCTTCTTATGGCCATCAACATCCACAGATGTAGTCTACTTTAACCCATTTCGGCCAAGCGTCTGACGAGTGGGGTAGCAAAATGACAATTTAAGGTTGCTAGCCAAACTCAGAGCTTCTCGGAAGCGAGTGTACCGCAGGTACAGCCACTGTATATGTTTCCGAGTAGGGCTCGGCAAAGTAACGCCAAACTGAGCACCACACACATCGAAGGTGGTGAATGCTGCCCAAGAGCCGTACACTGTAAAAAATGACCGTGAATTCCACAGCCACCTGACCGTGGAATTCACGGCGCGACCTCCGTAAAAAACAAATACGGTATGTTGCCCGTGTCTTTCAAGTGAAAAGGGAAGGGGAGAAGGCACAGAGACGAAAAAAATGAAACGGAAGACCGCGAGCAACTGGGCGCCACGCTCCACACGCACGCACGGCGCGCACGTGATGTGATGGGCACGCCAACACCTCGTTCTGCGCCTGCGTCGTCTGTCGCAACTCTTGGCTGCTCCAGGCTGCTCCCACTCGCTTTTCTTTCTCGCCTCTTTTTCTCGCGTTCGCGTGGTTCGCGTCTCGCGCGCAGCTCGTTGTCGCGTCTTGTTTCTCCCAGCAAGAAAACAGAAAGCGAAGTTTACAGAAGGGAATGCACCGATGCGGCTGAGGCGGCGCAGTACTCGAGACGTTTGGCGGGCCCGGACGTAAACGAACGTAACGTGAGTATCATTTTGAATGTGAAGGTGGCAAGCACGATCCGAATCTGAGAACAGTTATGCCCGTGGCCCGCAAGATCGAGAAACAAGAAGAGCCGACACCGACAAACCGCGAGCACGTGCACATTGACGGAGTGCATCTCTGGCCGACTGGCGATCGTCGTTCGCGCTCCTTTTCGGGAAGGAAGCACAAGCGATTGAGACGCAGCCAAAGATAGCTTCGGATTAATGCATGCATATTCTCGCGATTTGTCGGTCTTGGCTCCTTTCTCTCGCTTTAGTGAGGCGACGGCTTGAACAACCATGTTTGTTTGCCGCGTTTTTTCAAAGGGTTCCACCACGTTGGTCGAGTATGCGCGTCATTAGGGAGTTTTAGAATAACGTACGCAATTTTAGCGCACGCTAGCGCTAAATTTAGGGCTTGTGTTAGCGCATGCTAGCACAAGCACTTCTTAAGGAGTACTTGGGTTTGTCGTGGATGCAATCTGCTTTCATTTTGTTATTCAGTCCTTGTGCGTAAAGTTGGCTGTTGTCTCCTAGAGGCCAGATTTTGAGTTTTTCGTTGTTTGTCAAGCCATTTGATTTCAGCTGCTTCTTTTTCAACACCCTCTCAAGCTTCTATCTGGCTAGTGGAAAGCAGTTTTGATAATCCTGTAAATGTGAGGAGCAGTAAAGTGCCAATAATTATGCTTGCGAATTTCGCAATTTAGAATTTGTCGTCGTCCCTACCAAAGTGGTACCCTAGGTTATGTTTGTCATATCTGCAAGTGTTGCCGCGTGTATATAATTCAAATATCCGTTCAATGTACTGCATTTCGGATTGACCTCACTGAAAAATGGAATTAGTCAATGCATATTCAGCAAAGAAAAAAACCCGGTAAGCTTTCATCTCTAGAAATATTCACCGATAAAACTGAAAACTTTATTTCCAAATAAAAGCCAAAAAAAAGTGTGGCAAATCCTAGAACAATAAAAACTGAAAAACACAGATTTCTAAATATAAAGCATGTCTCAGAGCTTAATTCAGAAACAAATCATTTGAAGTGTTTCACATGTCTGTCAGACAATTCATGAAATCTACAAACACAACGAATATTCCATAGCAAGAACACACATTTCCGAAGTCACTACAAGTGACAAATCGTTTGGCTTCCTTGCATCCAATACAAGTATATGCTAGATGTAAGGATACAGTGAGTATCCATGCAAATGCGGTAGTCATATGCAACCAGGGGCGGATTTAGAGGGGGGTCCGGATGTCCTGACCCCCCTCTTGATTTCTGCATGTGTAGAATTTAGGACTGGTGAAGGCGAGCGGGTTGAACATGAATACAGAAAATTGAAAGAATAAAACACGGAGGACAAGCACAGGACAACCACTTTCTTTCATTTAGCAACACGACGTTTATTTTGGGCGTGAAACGAGGGAGAGGGGCTCCTAAACAAATGGTACGCTGACCAACACCTGAACCCCCCACCCTCAGGAAATTCCTGCATCCGCCCCTGTATGCAACTGGGGAGGGAGAGGGTCTTCAAGCTTCCTGTTCAGTTTTTGGTGACACGTGTCTCCCTCCACTAACCAGGGAACATTTACCTACGTGCCTTCACGCCCAGTCTTCCTTCCTGCAATAGGATTCTGACTCTGGCCTACACTCAAGCGAGCTCACTCATAGTGGAGGGAAGGCAAATCGAGCCTATGATTTCTTATGCTGTCGGCAACAAGTAATGTCGGTAGTGTGGAACACGGTGTAAGAAAGGTCAGGTGGCGTAACGCCGCCTCCGGAGGCGTCGAACTTTCGTCCCTGGTTCCCATACGCGCCACAAGATGGCGCCACATACATCAAGGTCTACGCGAGGCGGCGAGGCCGCCTGCTACGCGCGGAGTGAAGCGTTCAGCAACTGCAGCGAAGCTTTACACGAATTAAACTGTAGGAAAAAGTTGACCATGGTACTTTTAAGCGGCGGTGGATATTTCTGATATTATATAAGGCTGTTAACCATTCCAAAAAGGGTTTTTGCTGGCGTCATTTCCAGCGTTTGTGCGTATGGCGCGTGCTTCCTTCCTTTCTGAAGCGAAAAACACGGACTCAAGCGCCCTGTCGGCATGCAAGCGGCTCATAGTCGATTGCGAAAAACAGGACGCTGAAGTGCTGTCGTGGCGACGGTACGCTATTTGCGCATTAAGTACGCTCCGATTGCAGCGCCGGCAAAACGGTTCTCTCGTTTGCACAAACAAGTCTACTTTAAAATAAAAACGGCACGTTTTTGGTATACGTTTTAAAAGATGTCTATGTTCGTGAGCTATCACTTACAACTAATACATAAAAAGTGCCTTTCGGCAGCATGCAACTTTTTTTATTGCAACATTACGCCAAAACGATCAACTAAAATTCTTTGATGCAGCTGGCCTACTGACAGTGAGGACTCATATAACTTTAGTTCTGGCACACAAACGAAACGAGGCAGAGATATGCTTCGATTTATAAATTTTGTTTATTAGAGAAGTTACACTGCCTTTCATTTTAGGAAAAAGCAGCATTTGACAAACAAATGGCAACACTGCACTACTCGTGCATCACTGATCTCTATGTCCATTGATATCAGTGTAGTATTTCAGGTAAAGTAACACTGATTCTATCAAAAACAAAATACTCATGAAGTAAATATACATAATGATAAAAGAAGTTTCAAGAGCTGAAGAGATCTAATAAGGCTGTCGTTTCGTAAGCTTTTGTTCTATTTTTTTCTGAAATGTCTGCCATATTAAACCTTTCCTGCTCTTCAAACTTTATGGATCGTTCCAGGAGAAGCGGTCTACTGAACTACTTTTGAGAGCTTGCGCAAATTTTGAGTTTTGTTTGCCTGGTTAATTTTGAGCTGTTTGCAGTACTGACGCATTCGCATCCCAACATAGTAGTGCAAAACGTGCGCCATGACCTCCACTTTGTGTTCATGGCAAGGAAATGATAAGTGGAAATTGTCCAGGACATGCTCAATGGTTATGTCGTATGCGTGTTTCTCACTTGCATGCTTCTGAAATATTTTCTCTGTTTCATATAAAAGTCCAAACAAAGCAGCATTGGGATGCAGCAGTCCCCCTCGCGTCTTGCAAACTACTAGAGCTGCTTCAGGTCTTGTACATGATGCAGCGCTAGTTGTAGCCGTTAGTCCAGTCTTGCACACTGAGCAGCTTGTGTTTTTTAGCAGTTTCTTGCACAGAAACCCTGCTACATAATAAATTATGCATTCGGTGACAGTGGCTGATGCAGGGGCACCATCAAATAGATCCTCACATTCAACCTCATCTTCAACACAACCGTCAAGTTTCCTTTTGAGCTCTTCTAGTCGTGACTCACACGGAACATCTTCCTTAAATGTTGTGGTTAAATCCGACAAGCTTAGGAGACGCAGCTCTTCATTGGCATGAACTTGACAGTTTCCATACTTAGGCGGCTTCACAAGACTGTAAATACAAAGCATGTTATACAGTTGCAAAAATGTAGGCATGCAGGGATGTTCGTTTTGTCCACCTGCTTGACGTATCACTCCGAAGAATTTTTCGAGAACATCCTGATTAAACTTTGCAGTTAACACAAACTTGAAATTGCATTTCGTCAACAAATACTCTGAAAGGTGAATCGTTGAGAGAATGGTCACTCGCAGCTCCTCAGCAGTCGATTGTGATAAAAAGTTGTAAGGACTAATTCTTCCTGCCTTCAGTTCTTTCTCCCAGTCATTGAGCCATTTCAAGGAGGATTCAAGTACTCTAAAATCTTTGCCACCCAGCTTTAGACCTTCCTTTGGGTGCCTACGATTTAGCGCATCAAAAAGGTTATTCATCCGCACTGTAAAGTCAATTGTACCTTGGACATTTCCAAGTCCAGCGGTTCCTCTGTTAGAGTAAAACTCCAGACCTTTTGCAACACTGAGGCTGAACACCTGAGTTGCAAGCTTGACTCGCATTTTTCAGTGTTCGAAGGGTATAAATGAGAAAACGTCAGCTTCGGACAAGCCCTCGCCTTGCCTTCAGCCTTCGTATCTTCTACATAAAGTTTGTCATAGTGCGACCAAAAGACACAGGCACCGTTAACACAAAGCACTTTCTGCTTCAGAAGGCGATTCCGTACACACTTGATAAGGTGCGGTGCATCCGAGAAAACAAAACCTTTCGGTCTTCACATGCAGGATTGACAAAGCTGTTCTTTGCACCCTCTAACGCTCCTGTCACACCAAACTGTTTCCACATGGACCGGTTCGTCGCAGCACCGTCACAAACAATTGCATCCACAAATGCGCCGGCATCCTCGAGGAGGAGAACAGCCTTCAGGATGAGCTGTGCCAACACAGTCCCTTTGGTAGGGCCACGGCTGGCGAAAGCAGCAACAGGCTGCGAGTAGCTCTCGCCAAAAGAGCGAAACGTAAACACTAGTCCATGGTCTGCTAGTTGGTTCGGTGCTTCCACTTCCTTTCCAAAGTCTGCATGGCCTGTATAAGTCATAGTTTTTGCATTCACCCTCATCTCCTTTCGGACGTGGATCTCATCGAACATAAGAATCCCATGCCTCTTAAAAGTATCTTTTGTTGCTAGCTTTTTCTTGAAAGCAGAGAAAAAGCGAGTGTCAAAGCCACACTTGACACGAACCATAGATAAGTACTTCCTTACAGTTGATACACAAGGAAGCGGCAGGATGTTGTTGTCTCTTAAGAAGGAATATGCCGACGGGCTGCGGATGTGCAAGAGCAGACAGAGCAGGAGCCAATGCTCAGTGTAACGTCTGTTTTTCTTGTTTGTGCATTTGGCAGCTGCAATGCACTCTTTTATAGCTGTTGCTTGTGCTTCGGGGATATGCAAACTACTCAGTTTGTCCTCCAGAGCTTCATCAGAAATCTTGGACAACTTCGCTTGAGTGTCCTTCAGCTGGCAGTTAAGTGACTGCACTCTCTTTGCTAGACGATCAACCGATTTCTTCAATGCATACTGGGCTCTTCTGAAAGCAAGCACGTTGCTGTTCCGGGCAGTGGTCAGGCGGATATATCGAGGACGTCTCTTATCCCTGGTCTTGTCCAGCATGCGTTTTTCATGAATCCGAAGTGTAGTCACAAGGCACTGGCAGTGTGAGCACGCACTTTCACTGTCCTTGAGCAATAAGGCACATTGCTTGTGTCGCCACCGACCTGCGACATCAACAAAAGCACTTGCTGGGTGGACATTTGGATACGACTTAACGCTTGGTCCACCGGCACACAAACGGGCCTGGTGCAAATCCGCAACCAACTTTTCAACATCTTCGACACAGCTGACATCACCAGAAAGATTTAGAATTCGAGTGTTGCTCGCTTACCCAGCAGAGCCACATTGACACCTAAATCTTCGTCAATGCTGACCACTTTCCTTGCAACCATGTGAGTCGGTGGGGCAGAGTAGTAGTTGTAGGCACCATCGTTTTCCACAGCACTTGCTTGTGTTGTCGCTGCTCTAGTCGGATGAAACTCTGAGAACACAATAGTTTGGAAGCCGTCGACCTCAACCTTATGACACGCCCAGGCACCGGTTGGGAGGGGTACACTGTCTGCCTTTTCGAAGATGTTCTCGAACGGTTTTGTGACTGGCATGGTGGTAGTCGGTTCGGCAACTTCGGCACAACCTGCAGATGCACTTTCACTGACCATGGTGCACTCTTGCAAGGCTTCAGGTGACGAATCGTCTTTGTGGGCAGCATGCGAGCTCTCTGAGCACTCCTCTGTGACACGGTGCCGCTTGGTGGCCGGTGGGCACTGACGGTCCGCGGGTCCTTTCTTTTTTCTCGTTCTTTGTCATGTAGCTGGGGCACCCGGGAACTTTGTTGGCACTGCATCTTTTGCCAGAGCAGCTTTCCGTGGCGCACTTACGAGAACGTGGCCGTTGTAGACGGCTTCCCATGATTTGCTCACAAATTTTGTTTCAAAATGTCTCTCGCAGACGAAGTCTGTCGGCTGCAGCAGGCGGTCTTTGCGCGGGATTGCGTGACGCCATACCTTCAGGCGGTCGTCTTCTTTGGGAGCAGCAAAAAGGGACAGCTTTTCCGTGCATGTTTTATATCCCGCGTTGCACCGTGGCACGAAACACGTTTTTCCCATTGCCGTCAACTTTCGGTAGCCGCGAGACCGACAGGAAACAAAGCGATAAACTGCGCAACGGTGTAGCCCGGCGCACGCTATTGCTCACCAAGGACGGCGACGGCCGACCTCCGTGTCGGTGGCGCGCCCTGGCGGAAGGGAGAGAATCGCGTGCCGATCTTGGACGCGACGGCTCTTCGGCGGAGGCGCAGCGTTACGCCACCTGAAGTATTTCTATCACCGTGGGCATTAGATAGAAATTGAGACGAGACGGTTTGTCGGTAACAAACCACAGCTAAATATTATGGTTTCTGCTGACCCAGTTTTGTCTGCGATAGAACATGTCTAAATTTATATGCAGAGACGCTGTAACAACAACGCTTGGGGACGTCTTTCCCGAAATTCGCAGGGCATCAAAACTCCCCTTATCGCCGGATTGCCCTATATGTTAAAAAGTGAATTAACTACTTGTGTCTTCCGTAATGGTGCTGCAAAAATGTATGAACGTGAAAAAATGTTTACTTGGTGAAATACTCGGACGCGAATACACAAGAGCTTGCTTCAACTTAAAAAGTACAACTGCCGTTTTCTTTCTGCTTTTTTTTTCTAGTCACTTTGAAATTCTTTTTGGATTATGCTCAGCTACCCAAGAACAGTCCACACCAATTTGTCGTCACACGTCAGCTATTTTAGTATTCAAAGATTGTGGGTAGCAATGCAATAATTTCGTTTCGCTTGTTTCTGTGCTCTGCTATTTTTAATATTAAATAACTCTAAAATTACGTAAAAAGGGATTTTTTTTTCTACGTCGTCAGAGTGCTCTATGCGAAATTCGTGTAGGCAGCTCTAAAGAACTGGCTCTCTTGTTGGTTTTATATATCTACTTCTATTTATTTACTTATTTATTTCTTAACACTATTCCTTTAAAGGGGCCTTGCAATCATATTTTAGCGTCTACCTTTTTTGCGGTTTCCACGTCTCTTGGGGTTCGCGCAAGCCAGCAGTCCCTCTCCCTCTCTCGCGCGCGCTTGGTGTGTCTCTGGCCAGTCAGCTCAGCGTGCATTGCATAGGACATCAGTGATAATACGCGCGGTGGCCGACTCCGGTCTCTGCGTTGTGTGATGCAGAGGGTGGCGCTCGTTTCTGTTCGGAGGTAGGAATAAAAATGTCGGTCCCCTCTTTTTACGACGCTCGTTTCTATAGCGTGGGTTTTTATCTCAAGTGACGCACAGTACCGCCTTTTCGAAATCGTACTTGGCGGCGACCGATTGAGAGTCAGGTTAGCATTTTATTTTGGTCAGCACTACACGTTCAATGAAGACCTCGGACGGCGATGTAAATACGTGTTGCTCCCCAAAGTGTGTCCAAGGTGCGCGGTGACAATTGGAAATGGTATTCAAGGCCCGCGACCGTCAGTTGGTAAAATACGTGCGTTAGATTCACTTATTCAGTCTAATCATTTTTGCCAACGTCTTTTATCTGTTTCGACAAATGACATGGTCGAGTCTATTGATAACCTTAGGTAGACTTAACCTACGGAGTGTCGGGGCTTTAAATGAATTTGCTTCGTTTATGTGAACTATTTCTTTTATTTTTATTTATTTGGAAATATTGCCAGACACCCTCGACGGTGTCCAAGTCAAGGTGAGCACGGTCCAACAAGTACACCGCACAATGTAGACACACAAAGAATACCATAACAACAATAAGCTAAATCTGCAATACAACCCAAAGTGACAAGAGCATACAAATAATTAAGAAAAACCCCAGCAATACTCGAACATATTCGATACACAAATTCACCCCCCCCCCCGCCGTGCATAACAGCTGGGGGGAGGGAGGAAAATTCCAGGGGCTCGTCAGGAAGTCGTCACGTACGTCCATGCCCGATGCAAGCCATGGAGCAGCAGGCTGCGATCACGCAGAGTGCACCCGTCACGTGTGCCTTGCGTTCGCGTCGTGTTGCGTATATGTAGGTTCAGAGTTTTCGGTTTAAACCGATAGAAACCGATAAAAGTACGCCGAATTCATTTGCGGAAATTCGGTTTTAACCGAAAAAGGTCAGTTCTTCGGTTTGGCCTTTTCAATTTAAACTCATAAAAATTGATAAAAGTACGTCAAATTCATTTTCTAAAACTCAGTTTTAACCGGAAAAGGTCACTTTGACCTTCCAGTCGTACCGCAGAGCCGTGGCGAAAAAGTGGAACGACAGTGTCTATCGAAACATGTCCGAATGACATGGGATACACGGATGCCTTCACGACGTTTTGGTTTAATGTGCGCATCATCGATCGGAACGTGAAGTCCGAAATACCCCATCACTTCGCCATGTACGAGCGTGTTTTCAAACTCGTTGTAAGGCAGATTGACTTGATGCAAGCTCTGCATGTTGTGTTGTGCTTCAAAACGTTGAACCGTGTTTCTTTCGGCGGTCACAATTGGTTGATTGGCCGATTTTGGCTCAGGCAGCGCTTCATGTCCTCAGCCTGCCAGTGTCCAGTGTTAGCGTTGAGAGGGCATTTTCGAAGCTCAGGGTCATATTAACAGGAAAGAAAGAGTGCGGATCAACGATGAGAACCTGGGAAAGTATATGTGTGTGTACTAAAATAAGATCACGTAATCCTGATGTACAGAAGGTGAAGTTCCATGTTTTTGGGCATAGGCTTCATATCTGACATGTCTGTACTTGTGTTTGTTTTTGTTTCTTTTACAGTTGCACACATTTGCCAAACAAACTGTCCATTTCTTTTTCAATGTATCTGTGCCGTTATTGTTTGAGTGATCACAAATATCAGAGCTACAAGGATCATCTGATGCTGTGTCCGTTGGTGTTTATTTTATATTCACCGAAAAAAGCCGATAAAATGTTGTGGGCATATATATACGCCGAAAAAAAACCGAAAATTTAATTTCAAAATAAACACCGAAAAAAGTACGCCGAATTTTGAAAAAATAGAAACCGAAAACGCGGAACCCTAGTTATAACCATGAACGGGACGCAGAAAAGACGGTCGGTGGACGTCGACGCCGGAGAAGCGGGGGAATGGGAACTTGCGGGGCTCAGACCGCTTTGTTCCCCGTGGGGAATGTCTGCCTGCAGGCCGCCTTTTATCCTCGAGGAGCGCCCTCCCTGTGCTGCATGCTTCGCCTCTTCACGATAACTTGCATAATTGAACCCTGAACCTAGTACAACATGTTGCAAGTCTATCTCCTAGCCGTGACACATCGAAAACGTAGAGACAAGCTCTAGCAGACCCCGGAATCGAAGGAAGCAAAAAACAAACACACAACCATGCAGAAAAAAAAATTGTTTTGCATTTCGGACATTTATTATTCATAAAACGGGCCCCAACTGCAACTTTAGAGTTGCTTGTGAACACGTTTAGTTATTTCCGAGTTCGTCGTATTGGTCTTGACATTCCTTTTATGCTCATTTAATCTGTCGTTAAGGACATCTTTATGTTTGACCTATGAGTGGACCAACAAGCTAGAGGTATTTCACACACGGCACTGTTCTTGCAACAAACAAACTTTTTACGATGAGCCTTTTTGCACTCTCTTGTACCTGCGTGAAATGACGTCATCCTGTTAAACTTGAAAACCAAACTAAACAGTTGTATTTACACCAATGTTCTTCGCCCAGGCACAGGCGCACGGGTGTTTTGGTGCTGTGAACAGTCTTTGTAAGGTCGAGTCCCCTTTTATGTTCTCTTTCGTCTCTCAACGTGTGTGTTTTCCCATTCTCTCACCACAGCAGCGGAGGGAATAGTTTTGTGCTCCTCGGACAGATGGCGCCACTAAACCTCACCCAGATGTACACAAATATTCGTCACCGGCCGCCGCGCGTGGTTGAGAGGCACGAGGTATCCCCGTTTTTTGCCTTGCTTTTACGAAGCGGTATCATTTATAAAAAAGGAGACGTAATTTTTATCCCTTTTCCTCATGTAAACAAAACAAAACTTATAAGCTGCGAATTCCTTCTGCATTAAAATCTTTGTATCACCCATTTAAATATTCTTATTTTCGTTCCACCACCCTGCCCGTCTCACATTGAATTGTTATCTCTATGGGGTCGGATCTCTCGTACAACAGGGAGATAGTAAACGAGAACGACCTACACTTCGCTCAGTTTACGACAGGGCCGTAAGCTTGTCCAAACTGGGAACACAAAAAATGTAATTTACGGAATGGCGTCTCGACTATGGTGCCTGGAGCGCGTCTCCGACTGGTGTGTTTAGCGTCCTATCCCGCCCATACATCAAAAGTGGTCCCCAGGTGGCAACAAATGACGTCACAGAAGCCGGAGTGTCATGCTGTTGCCTGTCGCGATCCTGACGGTTGGCCGTAGAAATGCTGGCGAAAAGCACGAGCGAACGCGAGTGTCGCTGTCGTCACGGCGTCCCAGGCGTCCCGACTTCTGACTGCAGCATCTTCCGTGGACTGTCACAGCGGAGAGTGACCAACAGCAGAACAGGCATCTGCCATAAACACAACAACTATTGGAAAGCCACCAGGATCCCGACCGGCGACAGCATGACACTTGTATGACGTCATCAGGCGCAAATGGAGGGACCACTTTCTTGGCGTTCCAGGCACCATAGTCTCGACCCATGTCAGTGCGCCAGCGCCCTACATGAAGCAGTCAAGTAACTTCTCAAACTGATAAGAAAAACCAATGTCTCCCAGAAGTTCCTACCCTAAAATACCCTAACGCGGATATACAGGGTCATCATTCCAAGTAAAAAATTCCTGACTCCTGAGCACTAGTAACTTCGGCTGAGCGAGATATACTTGATCCTTTTCCGCAGTCAACCTTGGGGAACCGGTGGATAATAGTAGCCACTGATTACCTAGCACGATACGCCGAGACAAAATCCCTTCTGTCGGGTACTCCTGTGGAAGTCGCGTAGTTCTTCGTCCCGTCCGTCGTCATATGACATGGCGCTTCTCAAGTCCTCATCGCAGAACGGGGGTCGTCGTTCATATCGCAGCTGACGCAAGAAATTCTTAATCTCAGCCACACCAGAAATCGTAGCACCACGGCATACCCCTTGCATGCAGGCCAACGGGCTGACGGAGCGGCTTAACAAGACAATCGCCGACATGATCTCCATGTACGTCGACGTAGAGCGCAAGACGTGGGACCAGGTTCTGCCCTACGTCACGTTTGCCTACTACACTGCGATTCAAGAAACCACCGGAGTTACACCTTTCCAGCTGGTACGTGGTCGGAAGGTAACGGCGATACTCGAGACAATGCAGCCCCACGAGCCAACTGACGATGGGAGCGACGACGCCCAGGTGTTTGCGCATCGGGCCGAAGAAGTCCGCCAGTTCGCCCGACTCCGGATTCAAGACCAGCAACGTATCGACGCTGGCCGCTACAACCTTCGTCCGCGCAACGTCCCACTTTCAGCCCGGAGACAAAGTGTGGGTGTTGACACCCATTTGCCACCGCGGTCTCAGCGAAAAGCTGTTAAAACGGTAATTCGGACCCTACAAGGTGCATTGTCGAGTCGGGGATCTGAACTACGAGGTAATGCCAGAGGGAACACGGACTCGTCGCCGCCCTCCACGGCCGGAAGTCGTCCACGTCGTGAGCCTCAAGGCGTACTGCGCTCGATAGGACTGTGAACTGCGTTTATGTAGTTTTCTCCATAGGACTGTATTTGACAAGCCTCCGCATTTTGCCATTTTTTTCTTTTGTTTGTTTTCCTGTTTTGTTTCCTGACACGTTGCATCGGGACGATACGTTTTTAAAAGGGGGAGTAATGCCACGCGTGTCGCCGAGTGAGTGCGGTCGTGGCAAAATGGTACCGTGCTTTGCTTTCGCGCGGAGGCCCTAGGTTTGATTCCTGGGGGCGGAAGCTCCTTTTATTCATTCTTTAACCTTAGCATTCTTGTAAGTTCGAAAACCTTCTCGTCTTATCGAGGTTCGAATGTTCTACGCACCGAACGTTCTACGCCGAGTATTCCAAAACCCAGGCGGGTACAAAAGGTGCTCCGCGTGACGGTCCAAAGTCAGTTTTCGCTCTTGCGCTCGATCGTGCTACTTCGCCGACCTTCGACGCCTGCGACGCTACCTCTTTGTCTTTTTGTTTTGGTCACAAGTTCGCCCCTGTTGCCCGTTTAGTTTCCTACTGCACCAACCGTCTCTCTCCCATTCATTCGTGACAATACGACATACGTTGGCAAGACATACGGCGCACAGATAAAGCTAGAAGCGTCTCTACAACGTCAACAGCAAGCGGGCACCACACAGCGCAATGGCGAAAACGCGAAGAGCCTGGCCGCTTCTGCCCACATAGCTTCAGCGCATGCGCGGTCTTCCGGTCGTATTGGTAAAAAGAGCCGCGTCGCGTGTCGGCCTATATTGAAGCGGAGAAAGGGATCCCGGGCGGAAAAGCCCAGCGTAGAGAAGAAAAGACCTGTAGGGATCCCTTATCTACACAAAGTTTTCCACGCAAAGAAAACGTCGGAAGTCGGTATAGCGTACCGGTGGTGTTTTCAGCCCCCAAGAAATTGAAACAAATACGTTTCAGCGTGAACGAGAGAGCGGCAGTGTTCTCAAAAATGAATGCAAAAAGGAACACGCGAAGCAGTTCGTAAGATGCTCTGAGGTGGTCGTGTAAAACATAAAACATCCTTCTATACTGTAAAAAGTGTTATAGCGGGCAGACTAGAAGGTTCCTTAAAGGGGCCCTGCAATCATAATTAAGCGTCTACCTTTTTTGCGGTTTCCACGTCTCTTGGGGTTCGGGCAAGCCAGCGGGCATGGAGGGAGTCACTAAATATCAGTGCGTCATATTTTAACCGGACGACACGGAAACCTCCTCCACCGACGGGGGCGACCCGCGGTACCGAAAGCGCGCGTAATGTGACGTCTTAGGTCCTGGGCTTACGACTGGTCAGAGCCGCTAAAAGCTTCTTTTTAGTCGAAATACAAAATATAAGTGGCGCGAACCGTTTCAATTATTTATAAAAGTAGTTTTTGTTCAGTATTTGAGATCAGAAAAGAAACAAATGCAGTTTATAAAGTACGGAAACAAGAAATGATCCGTCGACATACCCGCCACCAATCGGTGGAAAAGGTGGCGCCTACTAGAACGGAATAGTGGGATCAGGCGCCGACACGGAAAGGTCCCGGATGTACGCGGCGGCGCTGCGGCCGTAGGGACCGAAGGACCCGGCCGGCTCTGAGCGTTCCCAAGGCCTTCGGTGAGCAGCTTTGTCTTGCGGTTTGGCCGTTTCGCGGTATGGCAGCGCGAAGTGGCTCCCATGCTGAACTGATCTTTACCCCGTGTTTGCTGTCGTTTGTGGCCAATGAAGTGTCATGCCGAATTTGTGTTTAATCGCGCAGCAAATGCAATGAGAGCCGCTCTAGCTGCCCGCGACATACAGCCTATCCAGAACACGCTTTAGTGGCGCCCTCTCGCGCCGTCGACACGGAGTACGGCAGCCGTGAGCGCTCGCTCAGCTCACCACCCCTCGTCTAGTTCACGGCCACTCAAGCAACCAAGGACGTTATGAAGGAGGTTATTTTTTGCTTGTTTTTGTAATTTTAATTTGCCTATAACTTCTAAAATAAATCGAAATTCGAGAAAAGAAAAGTGTCATTAAGTTACTACGTTCAGTGCGCTCAGGTTTGGTGCAAATTAAAAATTAGTAAAAAAGCCATTGCAGGGCCCCTTTAACGATAGGCTAGGAGAGCATAAAATATCTTGCTGCCACGGTCGGAGGGAACCTCCCACTACAGTGCCAAGTGTTCAAGTTTATACCGTCCTTTTGCGACGCTACAGGTTTACAAAGAAATAAAGATAGAAAGACGAGAGAAGTGCTCGAGGCTCTTAACGTTGTCCCTCTGGGGGATCAGTGCGTGACTGAAGCGTCGATAGCGCTTTCGGAACAGGAAAATAATTATTTTTGATCGCGAGAGTTTGAGGTAGCCACGTGGTGATGAGGCAAGGGGTTTGACCCATGTCTGACTGATAGTGCCTGTTTGGTGTCTTAATTTATTTTTCGACCTTTCTGTTTCAAGAAATTAAAACTGCATGTCAAAGTTTCGTGTCAGTGTTTGTCCTGTTAACGTGTTGCTTCTGCTCCGTTCGTGTTTTTCTAGCTGTTTTTACATTATGATATCCTTTTCTTAAGCAGATCACATATGATTTTTTTTATAGAGGGACGAGGACACTTGTTTAATACTAACGAGTAGAAACCTAGTAAATCAGATCACGTATATGAATTTTAATTAGAAACATCACAGAGAATGGAAGACCAGATAAGGATGTATAGCCACCTGAAATAATCGAGGTAAGCTCTGATATGTTTATTGGCAGCATTTTATAAACAAACGCCGTGTTTACACTCAAGTCCAGGTTTTACCGCGCCAGGTATGGACCCTGCGCGTACGCAGAAACGAGATTCTCAGGAGAGGAGGCTACCGCGCATGCGCAGTTGCGACTAAAGTAGTGCTTCGACCTCAAAGCCGCGCGCTAGTTTATACGATGCTTTCCTTTTACATAGGAAGGTCGACACTCCTTGAGCATTTTGGCGAGGGAATCAAATGGAAACTCAAGGACGATTCCCGTATCCGTGGTGACCATATCCGGGGTGCTGCTGACCGTATCCGGCCTGACCATAGGCTCCCTGATCGTGTCCGTGGTGGCCGTAGGCAGGACCAGCCGGCTTTGCGTAGACGGGCGCCGCGTAGGCGGCGGCCTTGGAAAGACTAGGTGCCACCACGACGGGGCGGGCGTCGAAGACGGCGTCGGCGCTCACTCCGGCTTTCGTTCCGGGTTCGTTGGTTTCCACGGTGGCCCTGAAGCCGTTGGCGTCGGCCACGTAGTTGACGCGTCGGTAGACGCCGTTGGCGTCGGTGTAGCCGTAGGAGCCGGTCTTGGCGTTGTTGGCGTCTCCCTGCTCCTTGTGGAACTGCTTGTTGCCGTACTCGTCCACGTTGTCGTAGCCGAAGTTGTAGGGCTGCGCTGACTACGGGGATAACACGGGTGATTATGACAAGAGGGCGTCGCTGAGAGCTTAAGGAGCGCGTGGATTATGATGTTCGTGTTTCTTGTTCTTGAACGTTTTCATTAGCTAATGTCCCACTAGCTGAGTACTCGTGACTAGCAACGCTTCTTGAGCTCTCAGTGACTACAGTCAACTGGGCGAGTTCGTGGACCCTAATAAAAGAAAAAGCAGCGCACAGGGAAGAGGACACAGTAAAGGAACGCATAAGACACAAGCAAGCACTAAGAAAACAGGAGAACTTCAGTGCTCATGTGGTACGTCTGAAAGCAGAGATTTCATTCATACCACAAAACGATTGTCCGAGATTACGTCGATTTTAAATGTGATTGCATTCCTTGGGACAAGATATCGTGAGGTTGTGCGCTTCTCTATGTTGCTGCTCCATAGGTAAACTTGGTGAGGGGAACCTGAATTGATGCAAAGTTACACCAAGTCAATTCCTCAGCTAAATTCAGCGGGACCTGTTTTACCAGTGAATATAGTGGGAGAACCTGAATTGATACATATTTGTGAACCAGTTCAGTTTAGGGAGATTGGGACCGAAAACGTGGCCGGGCTAAGGTAGACCGAAAGCGACGAGCTCGACGGCTGTCTGAAAAAGCTCGAAATGATCCTAACAGCTGTCGCATTGCATCTTTGATGTCATCTAGAGAGAAGGTGGAGTGCTATTTTTGTTTTTCTCGAGGGACACATTGATGTACAAGGAAGACGTGACGCAGGGCGTCTTTGAAACACTCAATTCGGTATAAAAAAGGGAAAAAATTAGTTTCCCTAAATGTTCAGCAATGTGTAATCCACATGTTCCCTTTAAGCATGCGACAGGCGAGAATGGCGTGAAGCAAGAGAGCATGTTTGGAAGCCAAAACTACGGGGTTCAATCATTGCACCTACCAGTTCCGACCTAGATAAGCATAGCTAAGGCGCCCAGCTTGAAATAAACGATTGCTTACGGTTCACGTTAAAATACCCTGGTTAGCAGTACTACAGCAATAGCTAAATTACCATTTCAAAGGGGAGTTCCACGTTGCCTATTTAGGGAGCGGAATAATTTTCTTTGCATCAATAGCCACTAGACCAATTTATCTTCAAATGCGAGAGATATAGAGACAACACGGCCCATGTCGGTATAACTAAAATGTGCGTGTTTCGCCCAAAAATATGGGACGAATAACAAGAAAACATAGAAAATGCAAGCTGTGTTTTCAAATGAAACTTTATACGCCACTTCGTAGACGATCGCGCCAAACGTTCCTGGGTGTCGAGATCCAAAAAGCTGGGAGTTTAAAATAGATGCTATCCTAGAGAGAATTTCGCAGGTGCGGACTTTTGAATTTGTCATCAATACACGATAAAACTAAGGTTCATGTGTCTCCTGATGCTCTTGAAACCGTCGAAAACCACGCAATGTGCAAGGCGTCCCCTCAACAAAATATACGGGGTTTTTCTCACCGCAAAAATGAACTACGCACCGCCGAATGCTCATTCTCCACCCAAAGGTAGCGCTAGAGTTCCGAACCAGATGCAGAGGTTTTAGACCGAACCAATGTTTTATTCAATAGTTTTTTTTTGTTTTTTTTTTTCAGAACGTTTTGATGGGAAAATGGCGCCCGACGGAAGTTTAGAATACATGGAGCTCTATGGCGCCAGAAACCTAAAATGGCTAAAATGGGCCCCAGTTTTCCGTTGAAATTTTCAGAAATTCACTTAGAACTTTTGGGTAAGATATCCGTTCGGGCTGAAACTTTGGTATCGGATTCGGACCTCAAGCGCTATCTTTGGGCGGAGAATAGTGTGTTTTAGTACTGCGTATACGAGCAAACGCAAGCGCTGTGCGTTTGCGTTAGCGTTGTGTTCTCCACGATGCGCATGCGCGAAGTCGCCATTCACCAATCCAAGGGCGCAGTTTGGGCTCCGCGCACGCACAGTATGGAACACGCAGCGTTAACGCAAACGCACATGGCTTGCGTTCACTCGTATACGCAATATTAAAACTCACCAATGAGCGTTCGAAGGTGCGCAGCGTAGTTTTGCGGTGAAAAAACAAACAAAAAAAAGTAATTTTGGGGGTGGACACCCTGTATTAAAGTGTATGCGCACGAACATGTTTTGTGCACCTTTTTTGTAAATGTTGACTTCATATATTTGGTTTCATATGTGCATGAAGTGAATTTGATAAACTTGCTTAGCGAAAACATAACAACGATTTACGCTAAATATATTCAAAACCTCTTTATGGGTGTACAAGAAGTTATTCGTGCAAACGTGATAGGGTGTACAACCCTAATAACCAAAACAAAAACAAGATATATGAAAAAATCGTAAGGGTGCAGGCGAGTTGGTGAATATTAACCATGTTGAATTAACCTGAGACTGGGGTAGAGAAGAAACATCAAAACGTAGAAGGGAAAGAAAATAGACAGGACGACGTCGTCCTGTCTGTTTTCTTTCCCTTCTACGTTTTGATGTTTCTTCTCTACCACAGTCTCAGGTTAATTCAACATGGTAAAGATATATGAGCGCACTGAGCGTCGAGAAAACTAATATACGGCCGTATTTCGATGTATCAGTCTCAATAAGAAGATAGCTTTTTTTCAGTTTAAGAAGAACAAGGCATGGCCACCGTCTTATGATCGCTCGGCAGGCAATGATATTTCGGCATAGACCCATAAAAATGCAGAGGACGATCACAAAGCAAGCAGCGTGATCATAATATGCCCCTGTGTCTCTTAGCATATAGTCTTATTTTGTTTAGGTATGCTTTCCTTTCCCGTTTTTGTTTTTTCATTTCATGTATTATCTTTTGAGGTTGGACTGTTTTTATTTATGTGTTTGTGTTCTGCGTGATCTCTATATTGCAAATATCCCTATCGAGAAATGCCGGCCTTGAATGGGCCGTTTGTTACAATATAAAAAAATAAAATTATAGTAAACAATAGTGACCAAACGCGTGGCTTCTAAAGTTTTTTTTTTTTTGGTCATTCATTGATTAACGTTTTCCTAGGCTCTCATTGGCTGTGAAAGATTTTAGATCCGTGGCCTTCGCCACGTTTTTCTTAACATACGAGCAATAGATCGAACTTTAGGCGGCGCTTTATCGAGCTCGTTGTCCACACAGCCAGGTGTTGACTAGCAGAGCGCAACAAAGAAATTTAACCTCACCTAACACGCTCTGGGTACGAGTGCTTCGCTCTGACCAGTGCTCTTGTCGCATGAGGAGCAGCCTTCAAATTGTCATCTCAGATTGCTCCGATCAACAACAAACAATAAAATTCGGCTTGTTGCCCACACAGCTGCAGCGTACCGCTAGAGGCGCAACTGTTCGGTTTCCTCCCCATTACCAAGTCCTCCGCCGAGAGCTCAGAAGCCAAGCTTTATAATCTCTAGGCCCACTGAAGAGTTGCTTTGTACGCGGCATTGCCAAAACAGGGACATCGAACGCCTCAAGCCGCTGAGATCTACGTGCCAACGGGGAGATCGAGCACTTCCTTTCTAAGTGAGGACTAAAGACCGCACTGTTTGTTCATGTTGCATTAGGTTACGCGAGCTTACGTCTGCTTACTTCTTACACTCAACCGAGAAGTCCGTGCTTCGTATGAAGTGAGGCTGCCAATTCAAGGAGTACCGTTGCACGCAGCATATAAAGCACGGATGTGTCGGTGACTCGTAACGTAATGCAAGAAAACGTAAGCAAACGCACCCTTATGCATGGTGCTTGGTAGTTAACGAGTGATCTTACGTAGATTTCATCGGCGCTTGCAGAAGCGACGGCCAGTTCCGGTGCACCGCCCAACCCGGCTTGGTGGAATCTTGGACCAAGAAAGCGATCCCCGGCGTAAGCACATGACACCAGGCAGATGAGGCTCATCTGAAACTTTACCGGATTCTCATTAGACAGAAATATGATGATAATTCAATTACGCTGAACAGCAGGGACTACGCAAAGCAAACGAAAGTGTATGTATTGCCTTTTATTTGTCCCCGCCCTTGGGGCCTGTTCAGTTTCCATGATGTTCAACGTATACCAGTGGGCTCAATATTGAAGTGTTTTTTTCTGATTTGACTGTACAGTTGACAAACGTTTTTTGTATATAAAATAAAATACCTCCCGTGCGACTGCGTTCACGGACATTATAGTATAGTAACTGGCAACGTACAGTTTTTCAAGCTGTTCGTGATAGTAGCTATGCATTGACACTCTCAAGGAATATTTAAGCGTCTACTTTTCCCCAAAGTAGATGAGTAGGCCAATCGCTGCAATGTACGGAAAGAGCTCAGCGAATGATGTAGCTAGACATATGGTTATACCTAAAAAATGCAGCTTTGGCACAAGGCATGGTGAAACGTGATGCTCAGTGCCAAAGGGCAGACTGCCTTTAGGTGCATTTGAGCTTCTCAACTCACCAAGCTGCCTCCAAGCAGCGATTGGCTCACCCAAGGTTTCTGCGCGAATGTACACACTCCGATATTTCCTAGATGGCAGCTATCTATCTACACAGGTGGATCGGCAGACAATGAAGCCATGATATGAAACATGTTGACCTAAACATGTTGCCACACTGGGCCAGACGTCAACGTGCGAAACGTCGTGCTCAATGCTACATCGGAGCTTTACTTTCGTTTCTCTACACTCTCTTCAGCCGCCAAAATTTCTATATAACGCAGTGATCGGCTTCGCGTTTATTTACAGTAAAGTATAAGGTGATATATATTTTAATATTTGTCGTTTGAATTTCAAGAGCTGACATTTGTGTAAAATACGAGATATATTTAAAGGCCGAACAGTAGCTTGTCTTTTCTTCCGCTGTCGGTTAAATTGAGTAAAAAATATTTTTTGTAAAATACCACTGTGTTAAAAGTTCTAGCTGATTGACAACCGAGCTTTGCCATTTTTTTATTGGTGCACAACGAAATTGTGTTCGCGATAATTCAAACTAGAAGCTAATTATCTTTTTTTTCAGTATAATGCAACATAGTCTTACTCTCAGCAAACATTCTTACTAATTAGAAGTTTATATAGTCAAACGTTCACTTGAATATCTTCATAAACTCGTCATCGTTCCGTAGGAAGCGTTGTCATACTTTAAAAAAATGCTTCATGCGATTAGTGTATGATTTTACATTCAATCAGTTCCAGCAATACCCTGTTCAATATTAGTAGCCAATAAGCGTTTATTGCATGCATGTTCCTTTAGTAGAAAAGTGTACGCAAAATAGGCAATGTGTTGGCTCACCTTAGCGATCATCCTGAAGACGGTGGTAAGAACCGTTCAGCGGAAAATATCTCACAAAAGGCGGGCGTGGTAGTGCAAGAGAGGAAGCGGCTGCAGCGAGCGGTGAACGTTGTGGCAACGGAAGAGGATAGAGCTGCGTTTTATATGAAGTTTACGTCCTACAAAGCTGCGAGGAAATTTAATTTCTCTTTTTAATTCTTTCTTTATACTTCTGAAGGCGGACACTCCGCTCCCCACGAAGCCTTCTTCCAGGTATTGTTTTGCGATCACGATTTTTCTCGCCTTTGGAATCTTCCTCGACTCTTGTTGGTGCTTGGATGTGTCTAATTCATTCGGTAACGAGATTACTGGCGCGCTTAGCTGGAGGAATGTCGTCATTCTTGACATTACGTCTTTAAGTCGTACATTTTTTCTGCATTCATTATACTTTTTGAATTGTGTACAGGTATTTTGCTTCTGACGTAGTGTGCATTATCATATTCAAACCCCTATTTGTAGGAACATGAAATGATTGAAGGGAAACACTTGGTACCTGGTTTTTGAAAACAAAAACGCTGCGTGGATGCTTCTCGCTGGGTTTGATTTAGTCTTCAGTATAATTAGGGCACATTTCTATTCACTGTAGGTGTGTGATTGTGTGAGTCGAGTACGACTGCGTCTTGGAGAATCCAAGTGTGTGACGCAGGAGTGATAAAAGGAGCAGCACGAGGCCGGGATGACAATCATTAATAGTATAGGCAAGGGCGGGAGATGAACCAACAGTGCCACCTCGGGGTATAGACGCAAACTTTCGCTCTCTACACGTGGCCAGTATTCATAGAAATTAGGTTTTTGCGTGCGGCCCACTAACAGGCATAAAATGCATCAAAGAAGACCCGTTCTTGTAAATCTATTAAAAACAAAAAGGTGCAGTCATGGAGAATGCAAGGTGGCACAACTGAGGAAAAACCGAAATATACCAGTGGCATTGCCTCCATACGAGAAATTAAACTAACAACGAGAGGAAGCCTAAGGACGATAATCAGGTAGCACGCAAGAGAAACGCCTAATTTGGCCCAAGCTTGCCACTCATAGGAGACGTAAGTTAGGCCTAATATATAATAATAATAATAATAATTCTTTATTTTCTGTGCCCACAAACAACTTTTCAGTCGCCACTGTGGTGCACTAAAATACTAAAATACAAATACGGCAAAAACTAAAATACTAAATACAAATACCACAAAAAATATATATATCATTCTAGGCAAAAGACATCCATTCACGAAGAAGCAATGTAAATTCCCGAAGACACATGAAAATATCCAGGTGATGTTCCTTATTGAATGCCAATTGAATCCGTGACAAAGGGGATACAGGGGACATGCAAGATGGATAAAACGTTAATACATTCCGGCTGGCCCTTGATGGAACATGGAAGTCAATGGATCGTAGTAAATCCATTGACCTGACGTGACCATGAACAACTTTATAAAGAAAAACAAGATCTCTGGACTGCCTCCTCACGGCAAGTTTATGTAATGCAAACCGGTGAAGTAGCGTTTCATAATGATAAAAAGACCTCCTTCCAATATAGCGGTCATACACAATTCTTATCAGCCGCTTTTGTACATTTTCGATTTCTGTTGACTGACCAAGAGATAATGAATTCCAGATTACCGAGCCAAATTCTAACCGTGATCTAACTAGTGACTTAAACAAATGCAACAAACAAGAGGGTGATGAGAACCGCCGACATAACCGAGAAATAATGCCTAACACTCTTAACGCAGCATTAACAGTTATAGACACATGTTCTTTGAAAAAAGTGAACTGTCAATACGGACACCAAGATCCCTTACAAAAGATACCCGGGGTATCAAGGCGCCTTCAAGGTTGTAAGAAAAAGAAATGAATTCACGCTTTCTAGATAGTACAATATGTTTAGTTTTCTCGGGATTAAACGACAAGTGGTTTTTGAAGCACCAATTTGAAACATGTTCTATGTCAGCTTGAAGACGAGTGCAATCCAATACTGACCTCACACTTAAAAATAGTTTAACATCATCGGCAAAGAGAAGAATTTTTGCGTCACTAACACAGGAAACAATATCATTTATAAACAAAATAAACAAAAGCGGTCCCAGGATGGAGCCTGGGGCACCCAGATTTAGAAACAAACTCGTCGGAGTAGCTTTCTTCAACACGAACAGAGTTTCGACGATCTTTTATATAACTAGAAAACCATGCGCATAGATGTGGGCTGAAACCATGCAGAGCGAGTTTTTGTAGAAGTAAATCATGACTAACACGGTCGAACGCTTTCGACATGTCGAAATAAATCGCATCCACCTGTCCCCTATTGGACACAATTGGCGCTGAGAAATTTAAAAATGAGCATAAGTTAGATTCTACCGATCTCCCCTTTAAAAATCCGTGCTGAGCTTCAGTTATCATCGGGCTCAGATAAAAGTAAAGACGCTTATGTACTACTTTTTCAAACACTTTTGCAAATCCACATAACAGTGACACCGGCCGGTAATTGTTAACCAATGTAGAATCACCAGATTTAAAAATAGGCACAACTGCGGAGAATTTCCAAAGTTTGGGGAAATAACCCTGTGCAAGAGACAAGTTGAAAATATGCATTAAAACTGGAGCAAAAATAGAACAACAACCTTTTATAATAAAACTAGGTATGCCATCAATGCCGGTTGATAGTTTGGGTTTCAGTTCTTTTATAGCTTCTAAAATGTCTTCAATGCAAACAGTAAATGTAGACAGATAATTGGAACACTCAACGTCAACGGAACTAAAAGAGCTGCTCATGGGAAAAGAAGAATAGCAGGAACTGAAATACTCAGCAAAACGAGTTGCAATATCGGCCTGAGAACACAGATAACCATTATCGTCTCGGAGGCAAATATTTGACTTATTTTCACGGAAATGTTGCTTCGTAAAGCGCCAAAATTTTTTGGGATTTTTCTTTAGATTATACTCGATGTCATTTAGGTACAGTTGGTTATCTTGTTCGTATAGTTTTTTGACCAAACCGCGATAAATGCTGAACTTCTGATACCACATATCTAATCCCGTTTTTTTATACAAACGATGACAGTGAAGCTTTTTTCGTGAGGCAATTTTTAACTCTTTTGAAAACCAGCTAGGGTAATGGGAAGAGCGCGTAAACCGTTTCGGTATAAAAATATTCATTGCATTCTTAACAATAGATGTCAAGGTTTCTGTAGCTGAGTCAGCTATATGGTTATTAAAGATATCCGACCAGTCATACTGCTCCATAAATTTGTACAAGCCAAGATAATTCCCTCGAGAATAGCAATACGCTGCAGAACTTCTCTTGACACGTGGCCTGCATGACAAGAAGAATTTTGTTTTGAAAGGCGGGTGATAAGCATCTACTGGCACTAACGGATTCGCAGCCGGAATCGTAGGATCAAGCGGAGCGTTTGATAAACATAAATCTAGCACGTTTCCATGACTATTCGCAAGTGCATTATACTGATGAAAATCAAAAAAATTTATGAACGAAAGTAACCAAGAGGCTTTCCTAGAAGTCACACTTGATGAACAAGAAGCAACACCGGTTGACCAATCAATTCCGGGCAAGTTAAAATCACCGTAGATCAGAACACGAAGTTTAGAAAAGTCAACTTTTTTCTGAACGGTTTCAAAATGTTCTACAAATTCTGCATCATCAAAAAGAGGAGGGAAATAATAGTTACCAATTAAAAAGTTAAAACCATCACTGGTGGGTATTTCTACCCAGACACACTCGGCATAAGTTTCCAAATCCTTCCTCCGGCTGCACTGAACTGAAGACTTAACCGCCACCAGTACTCCTCCCCAAATTTCATGCCTGTGTTAGCATAATCCCTGTCTCGTCGAAACACATTATAGGTAGGAGGAAAATAGTTGCTATCGGAAATGCCGGCACATAGCCATGTCTCGGTTAAACATATGACGTCAAAACAACTCAATAAAATATTCGACATGAACTCACTGGACTTGGAACGCAAGCCCCGTGTGTTTTGATAATATGCTTCCAGTGACCTAAGCATTCACAGCAGTTTCAGATTCTACCACATAAGTTCGCGAACTGTCCAGTTTGCCAAAAAATTGATGGAAGATCGATCCCTCTGGCCAAAGTTCTGATTTGTTCAAGATTTCGAAATCAGATTGATCACATGCGATATGGAACGATGAATAGGAATGGTATTTCGGTTTTAACTTAGTGACGCTAACACATTTACGTTCAAGAAAAGGGGTTATCAGGTCCTCAATATCCGACACAGATGTGTTCGGATGTAACCTGGACACAAAGAGCGCCTTCATGGGTGGTTGGCGAGGCACCGCCTGTACCTTCTCAGACTTGGCTGTACCGGTTGATGTCGGTGAACGCCGTTTCCGCATCACAGGAATGAAGCCGTCTTCGTCGGGCCCAGTAGCAGCAGGACGAGCATCGCGTCGTAGACCAGGAACTTGAAAAGCAACAGTGGGAACATCGCCATCCGCCAAGCTATCGCTAGGCTCGAGCGTTGCACCCCCACCCAAGGATGGCCGCTGTACCGCCGCCGTGTTCAATGGAGGCCGTCCAGTCGATGACTCAGATGAACGCACGGCCGCCGCAAAAGATGCGTGAGGTCTTGCAGCCAGAGGCAGTCGCTCGAGCACCCTCTTGTTCAGCAAGCCAATTTCCGAGCGTAAAAAGGTGTTTTCTGACTTGAGGCTCTTTACCTCAGCCGTCAGGACTTCCAGTTTCGTA
Source organism: Ixodes ricinus (assembly GCA_037355805.1). NCBI lineage: Eukaryota > Metazoa > Arthropoda > Arachnida > Ixodida > Ixodidae > Ixodes > Ixodes ricinus. The sequence goes on from JAZHYW010012417.1 coordinate 29,279, forward strand.
GACATGTTGCGCAGCAGACGAACCAAGTCAGCCGTTTCCCAAGGAGCCGACCCATTAGCAGCGCTCTCCGAAGGAGCACTCAATCGCGCCACATTCGCCCGGTCATGCCGGTCATCGTCGGTGTCCGGATTGTCGTTCGACGAAGTTCGGCGACGCCTGGTACACTCGGCGCATTTATAGGCACTCAAACCGCTTTGCATTAGCACTTCGTATTCTGCTTGGCCTACGCCAATACATTTGCAATGGTATCGTCGATTGCATGGACCCGAACAAGCCAAAAACTGCTGCTTGGCGTAGAAGCGAACGGAGCACTCACCGCACACGTCCGTCGGCATCGCTGTCATTCGCCAGAATGACAGCGATGCTCTAAAGAGTTAGTTGTGGAGTACACTTATTTGTCGTTTTTATGGCTTTTCTCTGGCTCCCCAGATAATTTCCGACGTCACGGACTTGAGCCAATGATGCCACGTAGGAACCGAAGAACCAGCGGTGAAGCCGAAATCCGGCACTTGTTTGGCAATTTAGGCCAAAATTTACATCATAAAAAAACTAACGACGAGAAGTGAAGCATGACTCGTGCACTAGTTTCATAATTTAGGACCAAAGATGCCAGATGACAGCAAAACTACCAGCCGTTGAGACTCACTTTGCCACTTCTTTGGCAAATTAGGGCTAATTGGTTCCCAGATTCTGGCCAAAGAAGGTAAGGTTTGGCTCTACCTTGGCTACTTTGCGCGTCTAAATTCCTAAATTCCCAGACAAATCAAAAGTACGACCCAAAAAACAAATCTCATTTAACAAATGAAAGCAAAAAACCAAAACAAAACATACTCGGTATATTTTTAGTGTGTTATTAAGCAGGTAGAGTAAAATAATTATATTAAAATATTTATTAGTGCCTTGAAGGTCCTGGAATAGGGCATTATAGAAAGGATGGGAGGCTCATATTCGTAGAAGAATACAAAAGCAGAAACGCTCATGAACACCAAAACAGAATAGTATAAAAAAAACATGAAAAACAAAAGATTAGAAAGAGCTCAAACGCAGATTCATTCAAATATACTAGTCCGTTGTGGATTCCAAAAATTCGCTTATAATTGTTTTTAGAAATACATCTATATCCTTAGCCGTGAGTATGTTGTCGGGTATAGCGTCCCATCCAATTTTTGCGAAAGGTTTGGAAGAGTTAGCGTAAAAAGTGGTGGATGCGTATATGCATCGTACTTTACAGCTGTTTCCTAATCTGAGAAAATTGAAGCAGAAGAAGGAAACAGTTTGTTTCTAATTGTTGGGTTATGGCGGTAAACGTTCTAAAAGTGTCACAAGCAAGTTTCGGGTGGTTCGCTTGTTTACGCAATTCAGACACGCTTGCGTAAAATGAATAATCGGAATATATAAATTGCAACGCTCTTTTTGGACATTTTCTAGGTCGTCTCTAAGATAATCTTGCCACGGAGATCAAATGGATGTAACATATTCTAGTGTTGGACGTACTAAGGTTAGATATGCTATTCGGTTTACATTGGGGAGAGAGGGGGGAGGGCAAGTCTTAAAGTTCCGTCGCAGAAAGCCAAGTGTGCCGTTTGCGTTAGCAACAATGTGATTGACGTGGGTGATCCATGCTAAACCGCTGGTTATATGAAGACCCAGATATTTATAAGATGAGGATGAACCGAGTGTAATACCGTTGATGCTGTTCTTATAAGAAGAGGGTGACGAAAGACCTGAGAAGGTGAATACATTGCCTTTATCTAGGTTCAGTGACATCAGCCAATTATCACACAATGCGCAACGGATGACAAGTCCGTTTGAAGGTGTGAGCAGTCGTCGAGGCACGATATAATGCGGTAGATTACGCAGTCATCTGCGAAAAGGCGGATTGTGGAAGAAACACACAAAGGGAGATCACTAATGTAGATTAAAAAAACGAAAGCCGTTTACAACTCCCTGTAACGCCGAATTGGAGCGCAGCTCTTGAGGAGGAGGAGGAAAGGGTACTGAGGGAGGGTATACCCTCCTCCCTCCTCCTCCCTCGTGATCCTGCTGCTACTCCTCCTCCCCTCCTCCCTCACCCTCCTCCTCCACCCCTCCTTCTACTTCACCTCCTCCTCATCCTTCAACCTCCTCCCTCGCCTTCTCCTCCTCCTCTTTCCTCCCCTTCCTCCTCGACCTCCCTCGTACTGCTGTCCACCTTGCCGCTCAAGCCGGAAACGGCTGCTAAGAGCTGTGCTCTGAAATATAGAATCAGAACAAATATTTTGGCAGGTTGACATTTTATTGATTGGGGAAAAACCGTGGTGTATATTGGAAACTGCGTTGCATATCCAGCCAAGCTTTACGCCAATAACGTACAAAACCAACGTACGCACTTGTTATACCAATGTACCTTAAAGTTTGCTCTGCGAGGTTCTAATTTACGTTCTGGATGAAAACCCCAGTATTAATTTAACTAAAACAGCCTGATCAGCCGCCGTGGTACGGTGTTCAGCAGCCTCTCCAGTGTAGCAGCCAACCAGGACATGAAAGAAAAAGCATGTAGTTAAGCAGTGGGCAAATTTTCCCATGCTTCGTGCTCGACACCCATGCTTAGACAGTGAGAAGTTAAAATGCTGCCTACCTTTTTGTGTGCTGTTCATGAGCAGCAAATAGCTTTCACTTCTAAGCTTACAAGGGTTTCAAGGTGACGTGATCGCCAGACTAAAACTGGGATGGTTTTCGTCGCCCTAGTAGATGGGCACTCGGCGGAGTATAATGCCAAAAAGCACTTACAGTAAGTGAAACAAGCGTGAAAAAAGAAACTTTCGAGATGCTACAGGCAGGCACACCATCTTAAACTTGATAAGGGACTTACCCAAACATGGTATTGTGATTTGTTTAGATCTGACGCAAGATGAACTTCAATACTTGATGATGGAACAGGGTCATGAAAGTCGTCACATGCTTGGAACACACCTACAATAAATGCACCGAAGCCGGTCTGAAACGTGTTAATGACGTTTACAACGTTTTCGTCGGACGTCTTAACAACGCTGTCGGCCGTGTTAAATTTCAATGAAAAATGTTCAAGCTCTAGATACTTAGACTGTGTAGGTCCAGTAGCAAAGGAAGGAAGAGGCCCCGAGCTATGACATTCCCTAAATTCCAAATGCCCTTCAAGGAGGGGGAGGGGAGGGAACGGAGGGAGGGTATGACCCTCCTCCTCATCCGTACTCTCTCGTCCTCCCGTTCTCCTCCTCTCCTCCTCTCGTGCTCCTCCTCCCCTCGTTCCCTCCTCCTCCTCTCTTGAGGCATTTCGATTTTGCGATATACCGTACTAAACTATCTGATATATATATATATATATATATATATATATATATATATATGTGTATATATATATAGGTAAATATAAAAGCAATGGACCGGGAAAAGTTTAGTAAGTCAAAGATACAGTACTGTCGGAGTTCTAATTCGAAGTTTATTACGACGCTTCGAGCAGGGACCGCTCTTCATCAGGTAGCGAGTGTACAGCCCGCGAATGTTTATATACCCCTAAGAAGAAATTACGGGGAGTAAAGCGAAGTAGGAAATGGAAACAGCGTTGACAAAACAGATAGTTCATACAGAAAGGAAAGTTGAACCAAAACTTGCGAACGCTAATGAAAAAAAGCGGTTGGCATACAAACAATTATTTACGCTCGCACAAAAAAAAAAACGGTTGGCAAAGAGATGATTTATTCTCCCACAAAACAAAAAATAACTGTTTGAAAGTTTCTGGTTGGGAAGGGGTGGCTCGTCTTCAAACCAGAAAAAGGACACATGTGACCACCGACTGGTTTGAAGACGAGCCATCCCTTTCCAACCAGAAACTTTCAAACACTTTTTCTTTTTTGTGAGAGGGTAAATAATTTCTTTGCCAACCGTTTTTTTTTTTTTTTTTGTGCAAGCGTGAATAATCTCTTCATGCCAACCGCTTTTTTTTCATTTGCATTTGCAAGTTTTGGTCCCCTTCCTTTCTGTATGAACTATCTGTTTTGTCAACGCTGTTTCCATTTCCTACTTCACTTTACTCCCTCTAATTTCTTCTTAGGGGTATATAAACATTCGCGGGCTGTACACTCGCTACCTGATGAAGAGCTTTCCCGCTCGAAACGTCGTAGTAAACTCTGAATTAGTAACTCCGACATGCGATATTACTTATTTATTTATTTATTTATTTAGTAATACCCTCAGGGCCATATGGCGTTAGAGAGGGAGTGTGTGTGCAAGCATTGTCGTTACATGGCTTCGCGAATCTGATGGGTCCTGATGTGACGATGTCTTCGGGAAGGTCATTCCAGTCCACAATTGCACCAGGAAGAGGGGCGTTGATGCTGCTGGAAAAACACTTTGGCCGGGCTATTTTATTGCAATGACTCGAGTCTGGAGGAAAGATAAGCCGGTGGAAAGAAGAGACTGATTTAGACATGGTGAGTAAAAACTTCATGCAGAAGGCAGAGACGGAATATTTTTTGACGGTGGAAAGCCAACAGGTGATATGAGATTGATTTAATGAGGGAGACACTGGAAAAACTGAGTAATCAGATTGAATAAAAATCGCAGCAGCACGGTTTTGAACAGATTCAATGGAGTCTGTTAATGGTGATGATGAGGGGTGCCAGATTGAAGATGCGTATTCTAATTTAGACCGACTAGGGGCAAGATAGAGGAGCCGTTTTAGTTGAGAAGGGCGGATCTGAATTACATGTATGAAACCGCTTGCTTGTTAGCGGAACTCAGCAACTGAATTAGTATGGTTCCCAGGAGAGGTTCGAAGTTAGAAGAACGCCGAGGTATTTATACATATCTGTGGGTTGGAAGAGGGATGCCATTGAGAAAATGAACGAGAGGTTTGAAAGAGGGAATGAGACAAGTGCATGTATTTACATTTGCTGACGTTAAGCGTCATCTGCCAGTTAGGTACACCAGTTTCGAACTGAAGTCAAGGTCATTTTGCAGGGTTAAAGACCCATGAGGGGACGTTATTTTTCGGTAAAGGACGCAGTCGTCGGCAAATAGGCACATGGGTGAAGATACCTGAAGAGCGAAGACCGTTGATGGCAGCGAGGAAAAGTAACGGTCCAAGCACCTTCCCTGAGGCACGCCAGATGTTACGGGGCTAAAGGGATGAACAACCATAACATAAACAAAACTGATGACGCTGAGAGAGAAAGATTCAATCCAGGAGAGAACATATTATCGAGGTTTAATGACGATAGTTTTAGCGCAGTCTGTTATGGGAACTTTAGTCAAATGCTGAAGCGAAGTCGAGAAATACAGCGTCAGTGGGGTAGCCAGAATCAAGGTTTGGTGAACAGGTCATTGGTTAAGTAGAGGTTGGGCTTCGCAGGAGTAGTTTGACGGTCAAAGCTGCGCTTTGTTAAAAGTAGATAGAATCAAGGTGAATAGATAGTTGCTTTGGATTACGTGCTCGAGTATTTTAGAAGGTACAGACGATAAAGATATTGGCCTATAGAAGTAGAGCGATTTATTACCGCTTTTAGGGACTGGAATGACCTTGCTGATTCTCCAACCTTCAGGAACCGCCACTGTATCTAATGATTGGCGTGAAAAGTTTTGTTAGAAATAGTTTGAGGAATATTAGTGCTTTAGTAAGACCTTAGAATTTATGCTGTCGTGACACCACAGGAAGAGGACATTTTCAGTGACTTAATAATACTACAATACAGTCGAAATCAATACAAATTGGATCCATAGGTAAAACATTGCTAGTAATAGGTAAGGACAGCGTTAAGTGAGAGTGGGCGGTGAAATGGGAAGAAACAATGATTAAGAACTGTGGCACACTGATTAATCTCGATAATGTCTCAGAATCATCAATAAGCTAGTGATTATAGCATGATTTACAACATTCCAGAAATTATGGGTTGTTTAGTAGCATAAATGGAAGGGTCTCCTAGTAGAATATACGCTTCTGCTGCTCTAACATAATTCTTATAATTAGTGGCAATATCTATTATATCTAGACCAGGATAAAGCAGTGTCCTGGTTTTTGGCTACTCGAAAACTTCGTTTTTTCTTATTGTTAAGGGTTTCTAGTGAGCGCGAATACCAAGGATTAGAAGACCGGGAGCTGATGTTAATAGTTGGAACATGAGCTTCAATGAGTTGCAGTAATTTGTTTTTAAAAAGGCACCAATTTTCATTTATATTCCTGTTGTCGTAAACCCTGCAGGAAGACTGAGAAATAGCTTGAGAGGTCCTGTTCAGTTGCTCATAGTTCCCTCTATTATATAGCCCTTATTTCGCTTGGTCAACCTGACTGTGGTTCTGGTGCTCGAAACTCCTAGGTTATAGGACACTGCTTTGTGGTCACTGATGCCTCTCAAAACCGGTGCAGAGAGGTAATAGATTTAGGATGGTTAGTCAAAAGCAAGTCTCAATATATTTGAGCGCGTGGTGGTTACAATGGGTAGGGAAAGAAATCGGTCTGCGAAAGGTTAAAATCCAGGCAGAGACTGATAAAATCGCGACACCCACCAGAACTTCCACTACCAACAAGATCTGATAAATCTCGACTTACTTCACGAAATTAAAATCGCCTACTAAGAAAACAGAATTACCAGGATGTTGTGTGAACAAAATTGACAAACCATCATCGGCAAAGAAGTTACAAACTAGATGACGCATCATGCGTCGGTAACATACGCCAACCAGGATTGACTTAAAACCACATTTCACTGAGACCCAGATGGCCTCATACTGACTGGAAACGAAAAGAAGCGTGCTTTTAATACTTTTATCAATGCATATTAAAACGCCGCCACCACGACGATCCTTCCGATCGCGTCGATAAAATGTAAAATTTGAATGATTTGGCAGTATTTTCATTGTCGTCTATATCAGGATGAAGCCATGGTCTCAGTGATCAGTACTATCTTAGCATCACGGGTTGAAATATGAGAACACAATTCGTCACGCTTTGGTATTAAACTGCGCGCATTTAAGTATTAAACACCGATAAGTGAGTTAGGAGTTGGAGGAAGCAACGCGTTTGTTCCTCACTCCCAGCGTGTGCCTATGCGTAGCACCAACTACAGAATCGGAAACGGAGTCGTAAAGAAAGACATTTGAACCCATATGTAGTTTATCAAAACGCAGTTTATACGACCTCCCGTGACTTGGCGAATGCAAGAAGTCTCTGACGCGCAACGCGAACTTTCTTCGAGAAACTCAGATCAGAAAAAGGAGGCCGCGCAGCTTCGGTCCACACAAAAGTAACTGGTTTTTTGTTCTGTATGAAGAAAAGCTTGCAATGATAGGCCTGTTCTTTTCCCGAGATTGGGTTCCCAATCTATGTGCACGTTCAATCTGGAGAGCTATCAAGTGTGACACCTAGTTTCTCACTTGCAAATTCTAAAACTTTTTGTTCGGACGAAGACCATGACTCGCCAGCAGCATCGGGTATGCCATAAAATAGAAGATTACACCGTCGCGAGCGGTTTTCAAAATCATCAAGTCGAGATAGCATAGTTTCAGTAGCAGCGGACTGCACAGCGACGGAATGTTGCAGATTACAGATATCTGCTTTGGCCTGTGTGATAGACAAAATTTCTTTTTCGAATGAAACAAGTTTTGCGTTTAGCGACGCCACCGAAGTCTCAAGTTGAGCCTGTTTGCCAAGTATCGCCTCGACATCGGCTTTTAGTGCAGCTTGTCCCGCCGCAAGGCCGGTTACATTAGTATCGAGTTTCAGCATTAGCTCGTGCATACTACCAAGTTGTTTCACCTGCGCTTCCAGTTCAGCCTTCGTAGGCCCGGGACCAGGATTTGTTTCAATGTCACCGGACAAGAGTAGCAGTTTACCGATAACGCGCGCACAATCACAAGCGAGACAAAGTAACACTTTGGGGCACGGGAATAGCAAAATGTTCACATTATTTGTACTCTTAGCATGCAACGAGAAACGTTTACAAACCTGTACGAGAGGAAGCATTTCATGCGTAAGCGTCCGTGCTGCCTTAGCGTTCCCGTGCCCACTGAGGAAGGAGTGGCTTGCGCCGTCCTTATGTAGGCTGGGATCTTGGAATGCTGGGAATGCTTCCGACCAGGGTGACGTCACGGTGCTTGGGGGCGGGTCCTGCTGACGCACGGAGGATGACACGCCGAGAAAAGATGCCAGTCGGGTGGATCCGCCAGGATTGTTGACACCAAGGATGACTTGAGGTGGACCCGGTGATAGTGCGAGACCGAGAAGGGCCTGAAGAAGTGGGATCTGTACGAGAGGAAGCATTTCATGCGTAAGCGTCCGTGCTGCCTTAGCGTTCCCGTGCCCACTGAGGAAGGAGTGGCTTGCGCCGTCCTTATGTAGGCTGGGATCTTGGAATGCTGGGAATGCTTCCGACCAGGGTGACGTCACGGTGCTTGGGGCGGGTCCTGCTGACGCACGGAGGATGACACGCCGAGAAAAGATGCCAGTCGGGTGGATCCGCCAGGATTGTTGACACCAAGGATGACTTGAGGTGGACCCGGTGATAGTGCGAGACCGAGAAGGGCCTGAAGAAGTGGGATCTGTACGAGAGGAAGCATTTCATGCGTAAGCGTCCGTGCTGCCTTAGCGTTCTCTGCGCCCACCAGATATATATATATATATATATATATATATATATATATAGCCAGTGTGATTTATGAACGCATGCACTGCCGCTTGCTTCTGCACAACAGGGTATCTAAGTACCTGCCTCCCGCAATGCTCCTCTTCTTGGTCCCCAACCTTACCTTCCTCTCCTCGTCCTCTTCGTCTTGTACGCCTTGTACGCTCCAACTGATATCGAAGCTGGTAGATTCTCCTCCGAGTGGCCCGCATAACACCTCTCAAGGTTCGCAAGACCGTCCGAGGGAACAATTCTCCAGCTTTCGTTCTTCTCCTCCTTTCCTCCTAGCGCGCACTCCACATCGTCGCCAAAGTTCGGCGTCCAAAATCCCCACAATATATACAAATATAGAGCAATCTCCTCCTATACTGGTACTTTACATACCACTCCTATCCCAGTCCTTGGTTGTTATGACGGGAGTCTTGTGATCTGAGAAGTGACAGGATATGTGCTCCAGGTGCTGGACCAACGGCTGATTTTGAAAGACGAGGTCTATGCATATGTCTAGAGAGGTCGTCACAGCAGTGGAAGCTGTTACGAGGGAGAGAAATGGAAGGTTTTCCTGCATAAGTGGTATGAAGTTCTTATTCGTCGTTAAGTCTGCATTAAAATCCCTCACTACTAACATGGGTGTGGACCCACGTGTGCTTAACGCAAGTCGCAGAAAATGCACATATTTGGTGAGTGCTGTAGGCGAGAGATACAGAGCCACTCACTAGAAAGCCGTTGTCGAACTTGGCGGCACAAAGTTCTCCAACTTCGTCTAACGTGCCAAATATCTCGATGGGTACGGCAGACAGACCCTTACGCACGTAGATGGCCACTCCCACCGCTCTGTTGTGCTTTCTACTGACGCCGCAGCAGTACTGGTAGTCCATGACTTCTACCGCCTGTTTTTGATCCATCCACGTTTCCGAGAGGCAAAGTAAAGATGCATGGCGTAGGATGTGGTCCTGGCGTACGTCCTTGGTATGCGCCGGCAGAGAGCGAACATTAAGCGCGGCGACCGAGAAGAAGTGCGGTTGCTCAATCATTGCGTAGCACTTAGCAGTGCAGGTTTGGAGTTTGTGTCACTGCAACCGACAAACCTCATCAAGTAGCGCCCTGTACGGATCGGGCTTGCCGTGGTATAACGTAAAGTCATTATCCACATTGGTGAGGTAGAACCCTGTTGATGTCTGTAGGCGCGACTCAGTGCCACATATACCAATTTTGTGGATGACGCTTGGCATACGAGTCCACCACGTTTTCATACGTGCCTCCCTGGGATTTGTGAATGGTGATAGCACTTGACTACACAACGGGTAACTGGCATCTCCTCGGGAATATCCTTGTCTTCTATCAATGACGCAAGTGACCGTGCGTCGTTCGATAGGTGTCCAATTTTGCTGAAAATTTCTGTCGAGTGCCCGTAACTGCCGGGATTTCGTGGCCGCCACAGTTCCAATCGCAATTAAGGAACCACGCTCACCGAAATGTAACCAGATGCGTTCCGGCTCTCGGAGCGTGTCGTATTGTATGTATTGCAGTATTCCAACGGATTCATTAACCAGACCGTCAGAAACATCGACATTGAGTGTGAGCATATATGGTTTTCCAAGACATAGCATTATATTAGCTGGCAGGTTTCCTTGTTCGGCCTTGGGCAGCGCTTCGGGCTTGCGCATTGCCTCTGTCTTTTTCCTGCATAGACCTAAATCCAACGATTGTGTCCCGTGCCGCACATGCCACAGCATTATCTTCAGTTGCAATGCCCGTGTTCGTATTAGTAGTCCGATTTCTGTTGGAGTAGTACAAGCGGATGCCACCGGGACAACAATGTTTCTCCTTTTGTTACGTAGACAAACCGACTCGATCAATGCGGTATTTCGGAATCCAATTCTGCACTGTCTTCAATTTTGGTAAGTATGGTGGAGAACCTGAGATCGCTTTGCCTTACGACCTTCGTGAGGACAAAGTATGACAGATGGTGCCACGCAATTTCCATGTTGGAGCACACTCCATGTTGAGCACACAAGCACACGGGGATTTGCGGCCTGGTAGGCCGAGCGGCTAAACCCTGTCTGTCTGACCTTGCAGTAATCGTCGAAGCACGAGCTTGCTGAGCGCAGCTGCCGGCGCGGTGTTGGTCTCAACCCACAAGATCGCTCGTTCGTCGTCGTTTCGAACGGCCTGCCAAGAAGAGTGGACGCCGGCACCGATCTGCTTCAGCTTCGCTGCATCGTCCTTCGGTTTTATCTGCACCTACGTCATCATCCAGTGCTACAAAAAGGACTATCGCACCGTTGTTCACTGGGATTTGCGGCCTGGTAGGCCGAGCGGCTAAACCCTGTCTGTCTGACCTTGCAGGTGAGAACTCTGACATACTATTCTAGTTAGACAAACTGTAACGTAAGGCTGCAAATCCCCTGTGTTTCTTCTCTTCGTGGCATGGGCGTTGATCTGTCCGTTTATCGCGCTCGCATAGGATGTTTTTCCTACTCTCTCGCGCACGGCGCAAGCCGACGCTACCTTTTTGTTCCGCGGGCATTAGCGTTTGTCCCCAGAGCTCACGTATTGTTATTTACTTTGTGCCTGTGCAACGTTTTGATCCTTGCCGGTGATGTGGAACTGAACCCCGGCCCCGGGGACTTGGAGGAACTTCAAAACACACTTGACAAACTTGTACAGTCCACTGAGCAATATCAACGGGAAAACGCAACCAAACTTTCTACCATTGTAGATGGGGTGAAAAACCTGACGGAAAGAGTGACTCATTTAGAAAAAAGTTAGAGGACTTGGCACGGGTTCAGAACGACGTTGTCGGTGTCCAAGCAAAAATAGCTTCTCTGGAAAATGAAGTCAAATCGATTTCCGCCACCTGTAACCGTCTTAGTAGTCTGCCAACCAGTTTGGACGCGCTGGATAACAGACAACGCCGGAATAACCTGATTTTCAAGGGTCTTCCAGAAGAAGACAAAGAATCGTGGAACAGATCTGAGCAAATTGTGAAGAACTTTATTCAAACGCACCTCGGAATTGAGGCCGGAGAAATCGAGCGCGCACACCGATTGGGAAGAAAGCGGGGGGACTACCCTCGTCCGATCATTGTTAACTTCCGTAGCTTTAAAAAGAAGCAGGAAATCCTTGAAAATGCGTCAAAGCTGAAACAACTCGAGAATTGGCGTGTTTGGATCGATGAAGACTTTTCACCTAACATTCGTCATGCTCGAAAAATGCTATGGGAGTACGGTAAGCCTCTCCGTTCGACCCAGACCCGTGTGCGCCTTGTTTTTGACAAGCTTTTCGTTGGCGATCGTATGTTCTTTTACAATGCGGAATCGGGTGATGTGATTGAACAGGAAAGAACAAGCTCTGTGCCTACACATGCTGAATCATGACGTCGCGCAAAAAAGCGCCTTTCGGGAACTGTATCCTTTCTTGTCGCCAATTTTAGGAGTCTTATTTCCAAGCAAGAAGAACTTTTGTGTTCGATCGAAATCTGTAAACCGCACGTCATACTTGGAACGGAAACTTGGCTTTCCAGTGACATTGATAACCGTGAGCTTGTTTTAGATAAAGATTATCTGCTTTATCGAAAAGACCGGTTGCATTCAAAAGGTGGAGGGGTGCTTATCGCTGTTAAAAAATGTTTCCATTCTGTCCCTGTCGAATTAAAAACCGATCTGGAAATGGTCTGGGTTCGCGTTAAGTTTTCGTTTTCTTATGTCCTGGTTGGTGTATGCTACAAGCCGCCACATGTTACCGTTGATTTTGTCCGTGATCTTTGTATTAACCTTGATGATGTTATTTCACGTTACCCCGGATGTCCTGTATTTCTTGGAGGAGATTTTAATTATCCAGGAATTAACTGGATATCTTGTGAACCACTACCTGACTGTAGACATGTTTCCGAGTGTATAGAGTTCCTGAATGTTTTTAAATCTCTTTACCTCTCTCAAGTTGTTCTTGAGCCTACCCGAGGAACCTCCATTCTAGACCTATTTTTTACGACTGCCCCTGACATAGTTAAGAGCGTAAATGTTCTTGAAGAGATTAGTGATCACAAAATGGTGATAATCGAAGTCGAAATGGCAACTCAGCACCCCCGCAACCAGTTTAAAGAAATTCATGACTATTCAAAGGCAAAAACTAACGAAATAAGCACAGTTATGAGGATCTTTTTAGATAACTTTGAGCGGTCCTACCGCTTACGATCGGTCGAAGAAAACTGGTCCGCATTTAAAAATCAGCTGAATCGTATTCTCAACGACTTTGTTCCAAGAATAAAAATTCCGAACAACCCTTTACGTCCGTGGTTTTCTAAAAAACTTAAGTCTCTTCTTAACAAAAAGAAACGCTTGTACAACAGGGCCATGGAAAGCAACGATAATCTATCTTGGGACTTGTATAACTCCCATTCATCTATATGTGCTCTCGAAATTAAAAAAGCTAAAAAAACTTTCTACAGAGATGACTTACATGGCCTTCTGAAGTCTAATCCAAAAAAATTCTGGAATTGCATAAATCCGCCGAAAACAAGTTCTAATCGTAGCTTTACGAATGCGGAGGGAAATAGATGTACCGACCTTGAAACTGCTAACAATTTTAATGAATGTTTTAGTGAAGTTTTTACCAACGAATCGTTTCCGTTACCTTCTTGTGAATTGACCTATGACCATGCGTTTTTGGATAAAATCACTGTTTGTTCACGTGGTATAGGAAAAATCATAGAAGGCCTCCCTTATCGTTCTTCGCCAGGCATAGATGGCATTAACACTAAATTATTGAAACTTACGCAGCCATTTTCTAGCGACATTCTAGCTTTGTTGTATCAGCAATCCCTCGAAGAAGGGAATTTGCCGAATGACTGGAAGCATGCAAAAATTATTCCTGTTCACAAGTCCGGTGACACGTCATGTTTAAATAACTACAGACCTATATCGTTAACGAGCATTCCCTGTAAAATTTTAGAGCATGTCATATATAGTCATATTATTAATTTTGTTTTGGAGAATAACATTCTTTTTGAGGGACAACATGGCTTTAGAAAAGGCAAATCGTGCGAAACGCAACTCTTCGAGCTTGTAACAGATCTTTATGAAAACGTTCATTCGCTCCAACAGACCGACATCATATTTCTAGACTTTTCTCGGGCATTTGACTGCGTACCACACCAGCGGTTATTACATAAACTTGAAACGTTGAATATGGACCCCTCACTTATATCTTGGATTAGACAATTCCTTACGAATAGAACCCAATCTGTTGCAATTTCTGATCAGTTATCATCAAGCACTGATGTTAAGTCTGGCGTGCCCCAGGGCTCCGTGCTAGGACCTCTTCTTTTTCTCATTTATATAAATGATCTCCCTGTTAATATTTCTTCATCAATCCGACTCTTCGCAGACGATTGTGTGCTGTATAAAAAAATAGTACATACAGCCGACACCTGTACACTTCAAAACGATTTGAATTCTATTGCTTCATGGTGCAATAGGTGGCAGATGCGAATTAACATCGACAAAACAAAATATATGACTGTGACAACAAAGAAATCATCAATCAGTTGCAACTACTCTATCAATGGTGTCCCTCTCGAAAAGGTAAATAAATATAAATATCTCGGTGTTTTCATTTCTGATACTCTTAGTTGGCATGATCATATTAACTACATAGTTGGGAAAGCCAGTCGTTCCTTAGGATTCATCAGACGGAATTTGTATTTAGCTCCCCCTGAAACTCGTTTACTAGCTTTTAAGTCCTTTGTCAGATCTCAGCTTGAATATGCCAGCATCATATGGTCTCCCCACCAGGATTACCTAATTGCCCAAATAGAAAAAATACAAAACAAAGCCGCGCGCTTCATATATAGTGACTATTCACCATACACGAGCGTTTCAGCGCTGAAACAAAGGGCTAATCTACCTTTATTAGACGCCAGGCGCAAAGTCTCCCGTCTGGTGTTCATTCACAATATTTATTATTTTGATATTAACCTTAAGGAACGCTTATTGCCTCCCCCTCATCGCATCTTTCCCAGACATGATCATCCTCACAAAATTTGTTTATCAAATTGTCGTACTAATCAATTCCGCAACTCGCCATTACAGCTCGCAATTACAGAATGGAACTCATTGCCCCACCACGTTGTAAATATAACTGATAAAAATGAATTCAAATCTACATGTGAACGTTTGTTCCACTTTTCCCAGGAATGAGTTATAGGATGGTGTCCTTTTTGTTTTTCATGTGCGAAGATAGTTTAACTTCTTTTTCCTGTAGCCTGGTTGGCATGATGCTCCCTGTTTGTGTACGAGTGTTCTTCTTCTGAGTGGGTATATTATGTTATTTTTGTTTGTGTACGAGTGTTCTTTTTCTTGAGTTTGTATATTTGCACTGTTTCTTGTCTTTAGGCAAATATGTACGAAATTTATTGTTGTAGTATTTTTGTCAAAAACGTGTACTCCCCCCTCATACAATGCCCGAAAGGGCGCTTTGAGGTATATTAAATAAATAAATAAATAAACAAATAAATAAATAGCTGTTCGTCTTGACGCGCTTGAAAACCTCGGCGGCACGAACGGGGAAGCTGGCGCAGGTCTCCGTAGTGGATGATGTCTAACCCGCCGAAAGGCTCTCGGTATTTGCAAGTGATGATGCGGAGTCGCGAGTCCACCCTCTGAAGTATGTCGGCAGACATCATGCTAACTTCATCGATAATCAAGCACCTGACGTTCCTGAACGCATAACGGAACGTGTTCAACTTGATGTTCCGCAGTCCGCCATCCCAATTGATGGTAAGTCTGAACGCTGGATGTACAGTTATTCCACCGAGCGCGACCGCCGCCTTTCTAGTTGTATCACAGGCAACATTGGCGTTTACATTATCTGAACCAGCAGGGTTGCAGTATCTGTTGTAGACGTCCATGATGAGGCGCATTACAAATGTCTTCTCGCACCCAGCCACTCCCGTGAAGAAGATTTGTAGTGGCGGAGAGTCCGGGATAGTGAGTCTATGCACCACTTGTCGGACGATCTCGTACTGCTCCTCATTCGTCTTCCGCATTGTGTCCAGGTACTGATCTCTGCTCATGACGTCTTGGCGCGTGCACACGGAGGGACACTGCTTAAAAGGGCATTGGATTGGACCGTACAAATGTCTAGGAGATTGGAGTCGTCATTTTTCATGGCCACCGGGTGCAGTCTCACATCTGAAAGCTCAGAAGTGGCACAATGTTCCCCGTCATTTGACTGGAGCATGGAATTACAAACGGCACGAATTTGCTCAATGTCTACGTCACTGTGGTAGCGTGCTTTGTTCTGTAGACTGACGTCGATGTTTTGCTCATACAAACGCTCGAAACAGTTTTGGTCTACGATATCCACTCTTTTGCGGAATGAATGGAAGAGCAGGTCATGTACTCGCTTGAAGTTGACTGAATCGTCTACGGAGTAACCGCGGTAGCGAAGTATCCGTCGTTGATTATTCTTTCTGCAGGTATATGTTGTACTCGGTAGCGAACTCTGCCAGAGTAACGGCTTCCGATTCGGGAACGCGGCCTTCGTAGCGCTCGAGAATCGTCCATTTCCAAACATCCGTGCTTGAATCTACTAAGCCTTCCTGCACCATTTGGGCGTTAGACTTCCGAATGCGCGTCCTCTCCTCGGGACATGAAGAGTTTACGAAGACAATTTTGCGACTCGCCTTCGACATATCCTGATTCAGCAGACAGCAGGCGGCCTCCTGTGCGGACAGTTTTATGGCATTCAGCATCTTCACACCTAGGTGTCTCAGTGCCCGAGAATAGGCAATGTCCCCCTTCTCCTTGGCAATTTCTTGCACTGCCCTATTGAGGTTCGACATACCTCGGTTGGCCTTGTTCACATATTCCACCACGTAAGCAGCACACGCGTACGTGTCGAGGACGGTCTGAACATCCATGTTGATGCCACACCATGGGTTAAAGTAATTCACCCACTTTTGTCTGCACAGAACGGGGTAGCATGATGGTGGCACGAGGAGTGCCTGCTCGGAGAACAGAAATGTACTCCGCCTTGTCCGTGACACCGTGATGTTCCCAAAACTGCTCCATGGAGTCATACTTTGTCGTTTCCAGGGCCTGATGCATGGCCTCGTACTTGTTTAGGAGGCTCTCGATTTGCTTCTTCTGCGCTTCATTGTCCATAGTGGGAAAAGGCACTACGACCATACATTCATCGATGGGCATAAAAGGCGCGTTAAAGGGGCATCTGGTCGTGTTGTGCTTGTAGCAGGTATGCGGGTGTTGGTGCACCTGAGTCCGCTCCCGCTTCAAGCATCCGTTGTCGATGGAAAGCAGAACGTTGGCCATTTCAAGAGTCCGTGGCATGAGCATCGAGAGCTCCTCGTTGGGCGCGTTATGAAGCCAGAGGAGAATGTGCGCGTGTGCCGACCCGCGGTGCTGAAATTCGATCCGCTTAAAGTAGTCGACGGCTATGTACGGCCTAAAAGGCGATGCACGGGTGTTGCGGAGAATGTTGAGAATGACACGCACCAATTGGTCGAAGTATATGGCACAGACCACGGGATCGTCATTCACCAGCTGAGGTCGATAAATGCTGTTCATTTGCTTCAGTGGTACTCCGATCTCGCCGGGCTTCAACCGAAGGCGTTGAAGCAACTGCACAAGGTCGGGCCAGTGCATTTCCGAGGCAGAAAGAGTGAGGAACGCGGTCGGCTTACCCAACTGCCGTATCATAGAAAAGAGGTCTTTCTTGCGTTTTGCCCAGTACTGCACGGTGTTGGGTATACCATGCATGACAGCCATGTCGTGCTCGACCGCTTGCTGCACAAAATCCTTGTCGAGCAACTGTTGCTTCTGTTAGTGTTTCCAGTGCCTTTATGTTACGGAAGGCCACACACATGTCACCGGCTACTCGGTGCCTAAACACTTTCATGGCCATGTACAGTACGCGCTGCGGGGTGGCCCCTCGACGGTCTGATCTGCGGATCTCACTCATGGCGTGCGTGAAGACTGTCGGTTTTGCGCTGGCATCTACTCGGCGCGGCTCACCGAGATAAATCTGTGGGAACGAGAGCTCCTCTGCATGGTCGTCGTAAAGGATGCTCACGGGCCTTTTCTCCTCACCTGGCGCAATCGCTAGAAACTTGTCTTCGTCCCATACGAGAGTGTGCTGAGCCAGCGTCATGGCTGTAGCAACTTGGATCGGATCATTCAGGTCTGAGAATGGCGGTAGCAACTCAATCTCGTCGTGCTCGTCCACTTCTACGATATCACCCAAACGGGCCAAATCACACTCTATATTATAATGCTTGTACAGCGTGCTATCACACAGCAGCTTAAGCTACGGCAGCAGATCACATTTCCTTACTGCCCCTGCCAGGTCCGTCGTCCTCGCAAGCATACGCCGCTTCAAATGTACATTGAGGGCTCGGTCATGTTCGATGGCACGAGGCAACATTGTCATCATGTCATCCACATCAACACAGACGTTCACTACTGGTTCCTTATTGCCATGTTGACCTCCACCGTGCATCAGCCGTCGCAGTTGCATGAAAGGAATTCGTGGAGATATGAGTCCTCACTCACCGCGTTTAGTTGTGGGAGGTGGGCTGGCTTCGGGGGATATACATAACCGTTACTTGAGGAAAGATGAGGAAGATGACCCTTGTGTACTGATTGCATGCAGGTCGAGCACAGTTTGAATTTGGTTAGGTCCGAGTTTGGAAATGATTGCTCTAAGCCTAGGGTCTCGTGACATCTGTATGGTAGCGGTTTCGCGTCGTTTTGGAACCAGAGCCGATCACAGACTGAACATACGCTCCCAAACGGGTTGTCTCTAAACAGCCCTTGGAAAACTTTTGTTGCACCATCAGGCTTAGCGATACTTGCCTTTTGCTTGGCTTCCGCTTCGGCGGCGCTCACTCCTGGCTGCTTTCGGCGGCGGCGATGAGCCTCTGCTTCAGCGTCGCGCAGTTCCGGGTCTTCTCGACGGCGGCGCTTAGATTCAGCTTCAGCAGCGCTTACCTCTGGCTCCTCTCGACGGTGGCGATGAGCCTCTGCTTCGGCGTCGCGCACTTCCGGGT